>JAZGTK010014027.1:0-13975 GCA_036877625.1 Ambastaia sidthimunki | reverse complement strand
ATGTAAAATTTTGCATTGTGTTTATGTCTTACTCAATGATTGTTTCTCTATCAGCAATGTCTCCCAGCACCATGCGTTGGATGATGCTGTTGTGTTCTTCTTCTGACAGATTCTTGTGAGACACCAGCGGGGTGTTGAACTTGGTGGCTGGTGATGGGTCCACTCCTTGAAGCCACGCATGGCTCTCAATCTCATCCAGCGATGCTCGTCTCTTTGGATCCCTTTGAAGCATACGGTTTATCAGGCTGTGAGGAACAGACAGAAGAGAAGATGCACATCAGAAATGAACATGAGAGACACTAGACACTGTTCAGGATTTTATAGGAGATTTTCTGCTGGAAACCCAGGATTACTTCAGGGCTTGTCCACATATTGATCTGTGAAACTGCCCTGTAATTCAGGTCATTAAGTTCTCATGTTTCATTGGCTTTATAGCTCAAAACCCTAATTCACCAAATGCTTAGCTAGCCGTCTAACAGCATCTATATTGCAAGTAGCTGCACAACGCAATGTCGTCATGCTGCATGTAGACAGCTTTGCTGACTGTAATAATGCTGATCTAATCTTGTTGCGGTTTGCAGTGTTAAAAATAGTGTGCAGTGTAGACATTAGTCATGTACAATATATGGCAACCATATTGTGTCAAAATCTCTCTCATTGGACTAATTTAGAAATGCACTAGACATCCAGTAAGTTTGATGCCTGATTTAAATTGAAATACATAACTTTACTTGGTGTGAATATATTGCCGGCTGAAGCTTTTTGTCCCCACTGTACTTGTAATGTTCTTGCTATCACTCAGACAAAAGAAGAGCCAGACAACAGGGTATTTCTGTTACGGCCAGTTTCTTTCCAAAAAAAAAAAAGAGCTTGCAGAGAAGCAGCAGACTCAGAAGGCCTTGCTATCATCATCTGAAGAAAAGCCAGTGAAGTTCATATTAGCTGAGGGAAAATGACTCTAGTTGCTGTTGCTGCAAGCTGACAATGAGGCAAAGTTCGACCGGGGCGCATCAGCATTCAGCGCACACACGGCAGCCCAACCACCATGAAAGAGACGAGGCGATTGGACGAGCCAACAGCAGCAGTCTGAAAATCATCACCACTGAACACACAGAAACAGCCAGCCTCCAGTCTTGCTTATCTGCAAGCAAGAAATTTGTTAAGGCAAAGAGAGAATAAATAGAACAGCTAAAGAATCAGCTTGTTAGTCTCCTCTTGAATACACTTCCAGACTCATCAACAGACAATCATTTAGAAATTTTCATTATGGTGCCAAAAATGGGTCTTGAGATGAATAGGACTATTAGAACAGAACTGAAGGGATTAGAGCAGCAATTTCTCGCTGTCACAGTTTGATGGGAAGAGACAGCAGGCTGTCAATGACGACGCTTCCTCTTCCGGGTCTCTGACATAACCACAGTCATTGACCATCCTGGCAACAACAGCTGTCATTACAGTTACATAATAAGAGTGGAATTATCAAAGGCTGTGGGATGAAGCAACGAGGTCCAGATGTAACCTTCAATGACAACTCACAAAGCACAAAACAAGCTATGCTCTGTGTCCGGCATCTCAAAAGGTCCACGCAAAAAATGTCTTGTTGTTAATCTCCTGAGTTTAACAATATGCTGTTGGAAAAAACAATGTCAAATTTATTTTCTTTAAAAAAAAAAAAACTGTTTAAAGTTCAAGGTCAACTATTCATGAACCTGTAAAATGGTTTAAACATTAATGATTTGAAAACATTGCTCACATTGTCACACATCAACTTCTGTCTCAATCAATGGTGTGAACAAAAGCAAAAGGGTGATAGAAATGTTTGGAAAATACATGCAAGAAGATCTGAAGTACTGATGAAGTAGCGATCGATCATGAAAACACTACTGCAGAACTTTAACAGAACTTCCATGGAAATTCAGTGATAGTTATTTACAAACATGTGGGTCTTTACATAATACTATACAGCAACTAATAAAATGCTCAAGAAAAAAGACAGCAAGATGCAAGGCAGAAAAATACGTCTGTCTGATGCATATGTACACAAAAATCTAAACAAAACAATGCAGGTGGAACATACACCAACCTCACCAAAATCTAATTTAAACTTTGGTATTGTAATGCAAATCTAGCTATTTTTGCCATTCAGTTTGATGCCGCTAGGAACACAGGATTTAAACACAGCATGTACGCTTAGCTTCATAGCCAACTATTTATTTTCAACCCACCCTCAATTTTAACATGAAATATTCATGATTGAATATTGGAGCTTTTCATTTCTGCACCTGACCGTGGAAAACAGCTTTAGCTGCAGAAAGAAAGAGCTGTATGGCTTTATCTAAAACATTTATTACTTCTCTGTAAGGATTTATGATCTGCTTCCCGCAACCTGCGATTGACAATTACATCTTAGGCAGACGCTAACTATGTCCATGGCCTCTTAGAAAAGACCATTTTAATGCTTAAATTATTCTTATCAGCCAAAGACAAGCTGAGATTTCACAAAGCTTGAGGTTTAAGTGTCTTGAATTTCTCATTCAAATCAAATGTGTGAAAACTGTGGTAGTTGTTTAATGAGAGCGAGAATATTATGCAACCAGGCGGTGACTAAATTAATCTGCCTGACAGAATCACCTTAAAATACCCTCCGCCTGAAAAGCCTTGAAGATAATAACCAAATCCAGACAAAAGAGCATGAAACAGAAATCGAAAGCCGCTCTGATGAACTAAATGTAAAACGATAAACGAATCAAATCAAGCGCTCAGTAAAATGAAATCTAAAATAAAATTCTGTCAATGTACTAAGAGATAAAAATATAAAAGCTTCTCCTATCGCAGCTTAATTTTAAGTACACGATGTGTAGGTTTATTTCCTAAAAAGTGTAAACAACATGGCACAATCAAAACAATGCTTTGACAAATGCTATAAAAACATGTCTTTTTAGTTTTTATATTATTATTCTAGCTTTAGTACAACATTAATTACCAACAGGTCAGATTTCGAGTCTGATTTGCAGCTCTTGGTTCAGGTGTGTAGAAGCAGAAAGCATTGGGTTCATGCTCTGACTGCCTCTCTCTACACTGCCAGACTGCTGTCAGCAACCACTTCCCCTGAGACTGCACACAGTACTCGCATCTCCAGCATGGCAGAAAGCCGTGATAAGACTCCCACTCAATCCTCATAATCACTCTATCATTGCTAAACGATCCAGACCACTGCTGCCAGTCTCCACTCGGCCACGCACACCACCTCAAGGTCAAGTCACAAGACTCTGAATGTCCAATAAAAAAAATTAACATTTACATTTTTCTACACACTGGAGATATGCTTTTATCCTAACCAACCTACAGTAAATTCAAGCTTTACATGTCCATTCCCTTGGAATCAAACCCATGTCCTTATTGTTGCTAGCACTACTCTCTACCAGTTGAGGTATAGGAAGACAAAAATAGAGATGCTGTAACATACATGATACCCTTCAACAGTTTGTGCAGGGGTATGTCGAGGATGTTATCCTCCAGAGAAGAGAAATGGCACTTTGATTGTTTAGTCTAAATTTATCTCCAGTATCTCCTCTAGAGGAAAGACCATTGCAGAAACAACTCGAAAGCTCTTCCTGAGGTTTCAGTAGAGAACAGCAGCAGATATCACGTCACATGAAATCAACAGAGCAACATTCAGCGCACAAATGTGGGATGAACGTTACCTCTAGGTCATATTTTCTTTGTGTAGTCTAATCTGCTACGAGGATGTGGTAGAAATCCACAGGAATGACTTTAACACCCACTGCCAGCTCCAGGAATAGAAGAATTGGAGGTAGTGAAGTCTATATTTATACTAAACAGTGATGAATTATTCACTATAACAATGATTGACGCAAGAAATATGGCAGATGGAAGCACAGCAACGTTGGTGAGCCAAATACTGATTGTACATGCATTACCACATGACATGCTGCAATGCCTATCAAACTCATCTGCACATCTGAGAGTGAAAGCAAGCTGGCAGCCATCAAGGGTACAGAGGGAGCTGAATCAGACAGCTGGACGTATTTTTGATTCAGTGTACATACTGTCAGAGCTCACAGATCTAACTAAACCTCTAAATACACAGGCCCATCTTAACCACTGGAAGTTTACACAGAGCTGGCCAAACTAAACACAGATTTGAAAGAATTTGCAGAAGTGTCCGGCAGGGTTAGACGCAGAAGAGGGCACACCCTGATGAGACGAGATACAAAGACAACACCACAGACAACAGCAAAGACAGCAACCAGTGGCACAGCTGATTCATCTCTTCTTGTGTTGACACAAAGGCCACGGTTCCTCTTTTTGCTTTAAAAGAGACATTCAAAGTCAGAGTCATTTCGGCAGCATCAAATGGAATCACTAAAATAATGATTACTTTTCCCCACAGTTGTCATTGTTTGAGAAACCAGGCAGTTCCGCAACAAACTCACACCATTGGTTAAGCCAAAAGACGACACATTTCTAAAAGTTAACCTTACCAAACAATTTTTAAAGTGCCCAAGAAGCAGAACGTTTATGCTCACTGGGGAAATCAATCTACAAATGGCTTACTTTTAACTGCTTCCATTAAACTGCGATATGAAAATGTATTTTAACATCCAAAAATCAATAAATACACACACCTTTAACTGCCAGTTTCATCTTCAACTGAGAAGAACTGAAAAAGTTTAAAAGCCATTTTTGTATCTGAACAAAACAATGCAATGTTTTTTAAACATTATTCTTACAACACCTACTTTGTTTATTTTTTGGCAAATCAAATACAGGTTTATCTGTTGTAGTACTTTGTAACTCTGTTATAATATTAACTGCATACTAATAAAGTTATATTACTAATTTACATTTAGAAATTGCTGTACACTACACTACAATTGCTTCACACATAGAAAAAAACTGCAAAACTGTTTACATGCAGAATGAAACATGCTACTAGGCAAAAATCTGGTTTTGGTCAAACCATTTATGACCATCCACCAATTAAAGAAGAGTTACAGTGATTACACAATCTTACATGTTAGAGGTTATTAAACATAACCTCTGTAAGATAAACACATCACGTAAACACACTCCATAGAAACGCATTTATAAAGCATATTCAGGAGAACAGTGATATTACAATGAGCCAGATTAATGACATAGAGAGAAAAATTAAATCAGCCGGGTAAAAGCACAGCAGGAAAAAAGAAAAATAATTGAGGGGAAAAAGGATGGACACAAAACGTATAATTGAATTTCTCTTACTTGAATTTCAACATGCTGAGGGCCACAGGACCAAATGATGATATTACCATATTTATAACACCAGCAGAAATAACATAAGATTTGTCTGGACCAACAATGAAAAAAACTTATTGATACACATCAACATTTAGACAAAAAAAAATTACTATTATAATAAAAATAATAATTAGAAAAGTTAGTTAATAATTATTAGTAAATACATCAAAGAGAAAAGACACTGACCTGCTGAAACTGATCAGATATGATATAACAGTAACAAGCATTTTGGAACAACACCAGCAGAAACTCAACTGTGCTTTAAATGAAATGTGTAATCAATTCTGAATTTAAGAAATCCCCATAAGTTACAAATTTCAACAGCTGAAGAAGCACACAAACATGCTTCTGCTGCGTAGTTGCCCTGCTAAACAATACATGTATAAAAAGTGCTTTAGTGTTTTAAACTAATATTTGTACAATGACCTTGGACACATAAGTCTGGCCTAACTAGGCTACCCATAAGTTATACTGACACGCCTTCTTTGAATGTGCAGCATTGTAACAGGTCACAATCTGTCACCATTTCAAAGACAAATAGCATTCCAACAGTCTTTTCCAGCATATATCAATGAACAGATTGTTGCACAGATATGAGCTAAAATAACTGACACCGGTTAAACAGGATGTTTCTGAGCGTGGCTCAACTCTTCATCCAATGTCTAACCAAGAATTGTGCAATAGTCTAACAATGGCATCCTGCAGAGAACTGACGTCAAGACCCAACACATTTCCTTACCCCACCACACAGTTTGCACTTTTCCCCTGAAAAGTGATAATGACAGGATGAATTCGACGGCGCATCAAACAACTTTCAAGTCAAGTGCTTAAATGTGTTCCTGTAAATATTGATAACGCTGTAAATATCAAAAGCAAGCATGAAAAGCCGTTTAGGGTGTGCAAATAATGTTATCAGCACTTTAAAATGTTTGTTATAGCGACAGAGACCTTTCTGAGGAAGCCTGAAAGATAATTTTTTGCTAAAGATAAAGGGCAGTCAAACCAAAATAAATAATTCTGAAAGCAGATTGCAGCATGTCCACAAGCTGAAGGTGAGCATATGTGTGTGTTCGCTGCTATTTCTTAATAAACAGACTTTCAATGTAAGCTACAATATTAGCAGAGTCTAATTTTAGCTGTTGGCAGTAGTTCTGAAAGATGCTAACACTAAACATGCATGCTCACAAAGACAGGATTAGGATTGGAGAATGAACACATACTGGCCCAATGCGTACATTTCTAAGGGCAAACCACAAGAGACAGCGAGTGTGAGTTACATGACAGTTTTGAGTAGAGGGAGGGGAGAAAAGCGTGAATGGGAGAGGTTAACTCTGGCTTCTATAAAGACGCCTGAAGCTTATCAGTTACATAACTGTGCCGTTTCATACATTACAATCAGACCCTGTCTGTGGTATCCTATCACATTTAATGCAAACTCTCAATAAACCAATCAAAAGTGTTTGACACCTTAAAAGATTGCATTTTTATTTCTTTTAAACTGATAGACAATTTGCAATTATCATAACAATTATGCCACAAATGCTGACACAAACAAAACGAATAAATCTTTAATCACCATTATCTGCGACAAATAATCATCTAGCAAAATTTTATACTTGTGACAGCACATACATGAGACCTTGACAAACTCTACAAATGAAAAGTGTCAAGCCTGACAGGTAATAAGAGTCAAGGAAGGTCACTGTCTGAGGTAGCCGTCATTACCATCTATGTCCACATCACTGAATCTTGTTCTTTGGATAATGAATGTACAGTGAAAAGCTCCATAAAGCCATTGTGTATCAACAGCCTATGGGAAAAAATGTTGACATGCAAGCTGCAGGAAATGCCAGAGATGATCCGGCTGGGGCTGAGACAGAGGTTAGGCTGTGACTTACTCTTTGCAGGCATTGGAGACATGTGCAGGTACAGTGTATTTGCAGTCCATGATCATAGTTAGGGTCTCGCTGTCATTTGCTTCCTGAAAGGGTGGCTGACCGCATACCAGCATGAAGAGGATGACTCCCAGACTCCAGATATCTGCAGGAAAGACGTTTGAAATGTCATCAACTTGGCAGGGTGACAGTTTTAAACATTAGAATAGTGAAGAAAAAATAAAGACTGTATTGCGAGCACATATGCATTGCAATTGTGTGAAACACTTTCACACAGAAATTGTGATTCATTAACACTTGGGACAAAATTTTGAACAATTTCAAATCACTAAAATCTGACTCTCTGCGACCTTAGAACTACAGAAAAGAAACTAAATAAAGTTGTACTCATTTACAGGTAATACATTATTGGCTTGGGATCTACGTTAGGTTTTGCATAAAATTAAGCCCATCACATGTTGTCTGGGTCTATTAAAAAGGTGTTTTAACGTGTTTTGAGCATATCACACTTGGCTTTCCCCGAAGAGCTGCGTCTTCAGAGTGTAAATAGAAACATTTGCAGGCAGTGACGAATGGCTTTGTAAAAAGCTTTTATGTGGAAACGTTTGAGTATGTTATGCTAACACATACAACTTAATTAAAATAATTTGAATTCCTAAAAATTCTTGGTGGACATTTTCGTAACAGCCTTTTCTACTGGCTCAAAGGCAGAAGAAAACAAAGCAACAATGCATAACACAAATATTTGTGGTTACAACCTTAAACTGGTTTAAGATAAGCGCGAGTGAATCAACAGGGCTTGTGATGGCGTGCACACCTGCACTGACTAGATCTTACTGGCACAGTCATACGCACATATTATTCATGTTCATTATTGGTTTGTGTTCAAATATAAATAACACTGCAAACACAGTGACATTTTTTTAGTGTGAGATCACTTCATTTACATTGCATTCACACTAGACAATGTGGAGTGGACCCCAGTTCAATTGACTTGAACATCCATTGACTTGAACATGGTTTTTTTAATCAAAGTTAAAGCTGTCTTCATTTCATAATCACAAGCTATATTTCTATTGATTACATGCCTATTGCAATTTCCTTTCACCATGCTTTAATGTGGCTAAGCTGGAACAAAGTCACTGAGTAACTTTGTGCTATGATGAGCAGCAGAAGTGAACAGAGATTGGAAGAAGTGGCCGCTCTCATTAATGAACATTAAATCAGTTAGCAGTGTGGGTGGCCAGTGGCTGAGTAAAATAGATTTTTTTCACAGCCAAAAAATTCCTCACGGGCCCTAGATGTCTAAACAAATGGGAAATAATTAACAATACTTATGGAATCCTCAATAGCTAAACAGCAAAAAATGCCTATGGTCCTTGGTACAAAGTTAGCAAACATGCCCTCTTTGGTGACAAAGGTATGATTGGCAGTATACAGTGGTGTGCAGGGCTTAATTACCTTTAACAGAAATTGTACATACAGCAGAAAATGAAATGAGAAATGTTAAGCAAAACTTCCATTAACTCCGTTCTCCAGGGATTTTGACAACTCCTGCAACAGCTTTCACAGGACCACTGTAGGAAACTGACAACACATTTGAGAGAATATGAAGAGGCATATTTCTCACTGCAGCTCACACAGATGGCAGAGGTGCATTTCTAGGAGATGCTTTATGTGATAATGGCCCCTCGGAGAGCTTCAATCTGCTTTGGAGTGAGCAGCAGTACACCTGAGGCATCGAGCAGATGTGATTATGAACTGTGCCAGTGGCTCTGGACCATTTTAGCCCCTGCTGGGACTGATTCACTGTAATGACCTGTACAAAAATGAGCATCGTGTTCCTTTTTGATAGATCAGACACAAATCTGGACAGCAAGAGGTCAGCGTATGGCCTGTAGTCGGTCAGACTCAGTCCATTCACACCAGTTCAGACAGTATGCTCTACTTGGGGACAAAGCCAGCATTTGTGAGTTAAAAGATACTGTGAGTTTTATTATCACTGTTTTATGACTTCACATTAGACTGTTTATTACAAACTGTCACAGTATCTATAACAGTTTACACAGTCTGACCTTCAGCAAAAATTCTATAGAACTTTGAATCTAGATAAGCCAACTTATTGACATGCAATTTTTTTTGTTTTACATGACATTTAAGATTTGAAATCAGACCTAGATTTTAAGAACCAAGCCACAGCTAAGTTTGACAATATCCTGTTTACTTGATTCTAGAAAAATATTTCAAAGAATCAATGTCATGACTGTCCCAAACTGGCAAATCTAGCAACTGTTCTTTTTGCAGTAGTTTGGTACCTTGTAAACAACTTTATTTCCTGACAGACTGATAAAAACTACACCAGGAATCTGTGGGAACTGTAAAAGCCAATAAATTAGATTAGAACTGTTTTTTGGATGCAAAATTAATCAGAAGATCAAAGAATGGCCTCAAATAAAGATTAACTTCACACTGAATCAAAGAGCGTTCCATGTTGCAGTTTGACGTGAACAAATAGACAATATTTGTCAGTTTCTGTCAGTCTTGGGTGGAGACTTTGGCCCGACTATAAACAGCATGAGGAGACAGGGAGTCATTATTTAATAATGATTTTGAGCTTAATTGTGAATGACATAAGCAGAGAAGACCAGCCCTGAAATAATAAGCATCAATCTAAACCCTCCAGCCTAGTCTGAGGAATCCAACTCAAGGTGCCTCATTCACTGACTATACGGTTGGGTGTAACAATATTCAAAAAACAAAAAACGCAATACACCACCCACTGTACGTACCATGGTACTCTCATGGCATATTACCCTCATGCTGCCCTAAGCCAGCCCTGGCCCATTGTTAAAGTTGCCCTCATTTACCCAGGGCCTGAAATTCAGCAGAGGACTGCGGTTTCCAACTAGTAATCCATGAAATTCCTGCGAACATTTCAGAACAGATCAACAAAACAAATGACTTTCTTTCAGTCTGTAATTTCATAATCAGTGTGGGTGAATCAGCACTCTCTCTCTATCTCTGTGTGAGAGCTCTGTGTGTGAAAAAGTGCATTCTAGCTTAAATCTATATGCAAAGCTGCTGATGATAGTTTTTAGGTTTTCTGCACCTTAAGCGAGTTGAGACAAAACGTGTTTAAAATCAATGAAGCTCATGCCCCTGGAGTGATGCCTGCTGGCTCATAATATAGAAACACTTTTCATAAAGACTTTAATCAGACTCTATGATCACCACCCTATAGCATTTCTCACATTTAGCATATAATACACTGTATTGCATTAAAAGCTAACTGCAAAAGTAGTTATGAATGGCATATTTCTGCAAGTATACTTCAAAAACAACTATAAACATAAATCAACAAATGATTGCAGCACACTGTGCTGGGAAATGTTGTGTATAGTATAATAATGTATAGAATGACAGGCCTATGGCTGCTTTACTGGACGGTTTGTAAGACACTGTTCTTTGTTAAACTGCTTTAAAATAATTAAAAGTGAGTCTAGTGTTCTTTAGCATTGCTGGTGCCATGACTTGAACCCTGCCACCACAGCAAACACATCCAGACTGAACCAAACCATAGATCCAAAACCATGATATGAATCAAACCATGGCATTGGTATATCATTGCACCTCTATTATATGGATGAGATATAGACAGTTTAATTGTTGCTATACCACTCAACATTTAAACTTCTCAACACATGACAAACATTCAGAGTCATGCACCTCTCAACATCAATGTTGTAAGGTTGTTTGCACAAGGATGCTAGGTAGAAAAACAGTATGAAGCATACACAACTTTCAAAGGTTAAATGGGGTTTAACCTTTGAGGGTCAAAACAGTTTAACCTTTGAGGGTCACGTGGCCTCTCGCAAATATAAAACTGTAGGTTGAAGCGGTGCTCCACAGAATTAAATGCACTGGTTAAAACTAATCCAAGTAAAAAGAACCTAATGGCAACACAGTGGAAACCACAAGCAATATGTAATAATAATTATAACCAATAACAATCCCAACCAGGTATTAATTTAGAACTCAATTTCTTTTGAGAAAATAAATTGCAATGAGACGCAAACGCAGAGATTAAAACTGTCGTTGTAACAATATGAAGACAACAGCTCTGCTATTATCAGCTAACATACATCAAAAAGACAAACTCAAGCAAAATAAGTCAAACGTATTGATATGTTATGCATTTTATCACCTGAGCACTTCAAATATAAACACATCTGGCGGCAAAACAATGCCTCAAAGACCCTCTGTAGCTTCAGAAAAAAACGAATGGGTCGTCTCTAAACAAAGGGCCGCTTTGGTCTACAAGTCCATCTGTGGCACTCTGTCAGCTGTGGATGAACTTCAAATGTAGTTCCTTTATAAGGAAACAATGGAAACAATGGCTCAGTCTGTGAAGGCTCAGTAGATCTGTAGCAGCTAGCATGTCACCAGCAGATGCTTTGACCAATACAGTCCCTGCTGACTGAAGAGCTGTTCACTGTGTCAAGCCATCAGATGCAGATCTATCCACAGCTCCTCATCACAGTGCACTTGACACTAGGACTCAATAGTTAGTATGCAAAAACTTGGCTGCTATTGTGACCTGAGGAATAAAGAATTCTCTGGCATGGACGTATCCAAAACCAGTAAGGAACCAAATGTTCTTAACATAAAATATTTACAGCATAATGTAATCCAAGACCAGTTTGGTAACATAGCATGCATGGGTACAGTTCACTGGGTACAGTCCAACATGTTAGGTGGGTTGTGATAATCAACTACCACGTCCAAGGTTTTATATTTCTGCCTTTTTAAACCCTGACACTACAGCTTCACTCCATACATGCATAATGCCTGTTTAAATCAGCATGCTACACCACTGGGGTTTGTCGTAAACCAGAGATCTCTATAATTTAGATGTGAAAAAACAAAAGCACATATGAAAAAAATCTACAGTGGCCTAATATTCTCCAAAATGTTTTTATGTCAGGAAGGGCTGGATTTTCAAATGAGTTTTATAATTTAGTGTTTAAAAGCAGATTCAGATATTGCTGGGCTGAAATGGTAATAGCTTTAAGATGTGACAGTCAATCAAAAAAGTGATAAAACATTTCTAATTTTCATTTGTCATTTTGATGCCTGAACACTTGGGACATGGACTCAAAAACAATATCTTGTGTTTTTAGGTTGGCTGAACACACACACTAATAACATCCTGCGACTGCTGACCTGAACCCAGGGACACCTAAACAATAAGGGCTATTTGTGCTTCATGGCAAGACGTAAGGACTGTATTTTTGTGGTAGAGTACATTCAAAGGATGTTCCAACAGGAACCAAGAGACAGATTTTTATGTCCTTATCTGTGGGTAGTGAGTTGACTGGGAATGTAGAAGCTCTCTCTATATTTGTACCATCATCTCTGGTCATTGTGTGCAATTCTTTCATGTGTTTACACAAAATAAAGTAGCTGCTGAATCAGAGGCCGGGTAGCCACTAAAAAAATACCATGAGGGGGAAGGTGGGCGTGAGAATGAGGAAGTTTGCGTGCGAATGCATCCACACATACACACAAAATTCAAAGGGCCCTAATCCAGTATTTTTAAGTATAGGGAGCATTGATGCATTAAAATTGTTCTATTTGACAAATTTTGTTATTGGACATTTATATTTACTGTGACTTAACCTGGGCTCAGACTACAGGATTCTCAGGTCCAATTATTTGGTAATGTGTAACGTTTACAGATCAAAATTTTACATTTGATATTTAGGGATGATTGTATCAGTACAGAGGTGAATGACGGACCTTATGCAATAGCGATTTACAGACAGCAGAGACTGAGAACAGGTTGTTGAAGTGTGGCAATAACACGACTGGCTGCTTTCCCTCTGCATGAAAACAAATCACAACAAAGACAAAAGCTGAGGAGAAATCGCCTCAGTTTTAAACATACAGGGTGAGTGTAGAAATTTTATCACACTAGCCAGCAAACACAAACACTCTCTTTATCTGTGTTGCAATCAGGTTTCATAATCTGGTCAGGTTTTCAAGTCCTGCAGTCTGAGCCAGGCTTTACAGTGCATTCAACAAACACTTTAACTGTTTGTGTTCATTCTTGGGTTCACTGATACTAAGTTCACCAAAAAAAAATATTTAAGGAGAACAAAAATTTTACAACAATAAAGTATTTTCCAGCTTACTTACTGAATGTAAACACTATGTCACTGTAGACATGATTTAAGGGAATGGGAAGACAAAATCTGGTTACAAAAAAGCAAAATGAAGTTCACAGCAAATGCAAGTGATTTAATGGCAAAACTTTGACAGCCCTGTGGAATTACAATCTAAAGGTGTTTATTTGCAGTCTGCGTTATTTTGCCAATAGTATTACTGCAAAAACCTCTGACAATTTCATCTGTTAGAATAAAATGATGGCTGAATTGGTGGGGCACAATCACAAAGTTTCGTCAGAGTGGAAATTTAAGTTTAATCATTGCTATACAAAAAGACACCTGCATAACCAAATGACAAACTATAGAAGACAGAAGCAGGCCTGCAGAACATGACAACACATAACAAATCAAGCCAAACACCAGCTTATGTTGAGCAATATTACCAGTTGGGCCTCACTGTTCAATAAAACCATTTGCCCATGTAGATGTGCCAAAATGTTCAATCTGTAAAAAAGCTATCACATAAAACCTGTCACCAAAACAGTAAGACACATCTGTACGCAGCATCTGGAGGGTTTGTGTGCTGCTGTCAGGTCTGATAAGCGATCC
>JAZGTK010014026.1:0-13976 GCA_036877625.1 Ambastaia sidthimunki | reverse complement strand
AGCTTGAATGCACGGTAAGTTGCTGTAGATGAGCGTCTGCCAAATGGGTAAATGTAGTGAACCACTCAAAAAATATAATGTCCATAAGATCTTCCTAAAAGGATTCTGATCTCTGCAGGAGGTTTTGCCCAGAGTGAGCTGATGTCAGGTCATCTGATTGACTTCTTTGTACCGTTCCTGCCGCTGGAGTATCGGCACGTGAAACTATGTGCCCAGGATGCATACGCAGCTCGTGGCCTTGAGCCGGATGAGGGAACGCTGGATGAGGTGGCCAAAGCCATGATGTATGTTCCCAAAGAGGAGAAACTTTTCTCTGCACAGGGGTGCAAATCAATCCCTCAAAGGATCAATTTCTTTCTACCGTAACGGAGAATTGCATAAAATCACTGAAGAATAAAAGTCAGTGTATACTTGAATGAAGCAGAAATGAAGCTGCTTATTTCTGAACTGCAACATATAAGTTAAACTACGTTGAAAATGCATTAAAATAATAGAGTTTCAACTCTATACCTCAGATTTGTAAAACACTCTTGAGGACAGGGAGAGTAGGTGCTTGTTCAAACTCTACTCGAATAGTTTTTTAACTCACATTTTATCTACTTCTCTCTTATATACTTCTCCAAGTAACATTAAAGTTTACATACATTGGTGTGATCGTGAAAACAGAGAGTGTGTTTACAGTAATGCACATACAGTGGCAGCCTATCAGGCTGTTCATTTTTTTGCTTTTAAACCCTCAAGATCAGTTGCCTGTTAGACTTTCACTGTAAATGTTTTACTGTAAATGCAGTTTTTGTTTACAAACTTGAGGGTCAATTCAAAAGTATTTTCTGTGGTCATTGACTGTATTCACAGATGCTGTTGTATTTAACCCAGAATTTTACTTTGAAATTGTTAAGTGTTGTATACATTTTGGGACACTTTTTAAAACCATTGATGGTTATATATATTACATACCATTACAATCTTGTGTTAAATACAGTCATGGTATTTGTTTTGTGCATCATGTGCATTTTAAGGGTACAATGAGTTTTTTGTTTTGTTTTTAAAAATTGGAACAGAACCAGTTCGTGTCAGTATTGTAATTTTCCATTTTCCAATGTTTTTTATATATTTATGAACGTGATACAGTTGGATGAATAGTTATGATTTGAAGTTATGATTGCTTTAAATGTATTTTATTTTGAGGCGTGTTTACAACTCTGATGCCAGCACTTGTTTCTCATGCTATTAAAGTGAATATTTGGTTGCTTTCTTGCTACAAGATACATAAACTCGGTTGTTAGCTTTTTTATTTGATAATGTTTTTACCAAACATAAATAAAGTTTAAAGGTCAGTACTTAATTTTTAATATTTTACTTCACCAGCTAAAATGATACACTTTTGTAAAGGTTTTATCTACAAATATTATCTGACAGTGACAATGAAACAAAAGCTTAAGCTGTCAGCAACATTTTTGCATAAGAAATTACTATCCTAATTATTCAGTATTTGTTATTTTCATGAGAATAGAGTATGAAGCCATGCAAAGCTTTACATTTTGCATTTCTGCTTTCCCATCGTAACAGACATCAGTGGGAAACAGTTAAATGCTTCTTATATTTGTTTCAACTGAAAATAAATGTGCCAAGATCTGTAAATTCTTGACCTTATTTATAAAACTTGTGGATGTTGTTGGTAAACCACTTGGTTGGTTTAAGTTTATCTAAGGATCAGAGATTAAGCCACCCCTTAGATAATACACAAAGCATGCCTTTAATAACTCAGATACTCAGATCCTTCAAATGCAATGATTGGATAAATATCTTATGATCCTGTGCCTTCCACAGGGGATATATATTTACATTTAACTAGAATGTACAATAATTTAGACCACTTTACTTAGTAATTACTATCAGGATGTGAATAGACTTTTAACCAGCTTGTCAAAAATGTTTCTGAAAATAACAGATATACATTAGCATTTGTATATATGAATCTAACTTCATATTTATTGAATACTAATTAAAAAACAGTATTTAATAAGCTGATCACAGCCTATCAGAGTGTCACATTGTCCTCCCTGTAGTCACTCTTATATCTTGGGTGTGTGCGTCGGTCTAATGCGTGGTCAGCTGCCATTGGCCAAAAGGACGTCTACGGTTTTCCGCAAATGAAGCTGATTGGCTGGCCGGTGTGACGCTTCGTCTCCAGCTGCCGTCCAATCAGAGCCAGCCATCTGTTCTCAGGCTAGAGGCAGGCATGCTCAGATCCACATAGAGCTCGTTATATACATAAACGAGCTTTGTACTGCTTATTAAAATACGATTGTTTTATATTTTTCTTCTCTATTCTCTGATAAATCAGGGACTACATTTTGTGCAAAGATGACAACGTTATCATTGCTTTTAATGGCGGTGTCATTCGCTTTAATAGCTGCAGATTCGTCTGTTTATTTCCGCGAGCAGTTTGAAGACGGTGGTGAGTTTTAATATTAATTTTAAACATTGTCGTGCAATATTTAATTTCCTTTGCTTTTTAAATGTTCATTTATGCTCTCGGTGACTTCCTAAATTTTAATGTGATGTTGTCTCTGTGGTCTTGCTCAGTGGCCAATGACTTGCCACCAAATGTTACAATAAATAATAATGATTTATTATTAATTTATTAATGCAAACGTAAATTTAAAAGTCTTACTTCTGATTTAGATGCAGTATGTTTTTATAACCAGTGGTTGAGGTAGTGTGGATAAATGACTAGTAAAGCAATGATTTTTTCGATGATTTACGTACATTTGGTTGTTGTAATTATGCAGGCATGTATTCTGATAATGGTTTGTAATTGTATGTTTATTATAAGCTTTTTCTCCTGTCAATAATCTGTAATCGCAGACAGCTGGAGGAGCCGATGGGCGGAATCAAAGCATAAATCCGACTACGGGAAATTTGTCCTTTCTGCAGGCAAATTTTACGGCGATGCAGAGAAAGATAAAGGTGAGTGTGGTTTTGTTTTACAGACACCCGGTTATTAGATATCTGGACACCGGTTTGAATTTGTGGTTTCCTTTGCTTTGCATTATTGTATGCATACATAATACGCGGGGCGGGGCTACCGCCTGTGACGTCATCGCGTGTGCTTCCTGGGCTGCAGGCATGTCCCACCATCTGATATTTTCTATGTCAAAACATTTTAAACCCACGTGTTTAAAAGCCACCAGGATCCCTAACACAAAACGACACAATCTAACCTACCAGTAAGAAGGACAAGCTGCAATCTGTAAGTTGTTTTTAGGTTAATATATGTGGTTTTATGATGTGTCTTGAACACGCAGGTCTTCAGACCAGTGAAGACGCCCATTTCTACGCCCTGTCAGCCCGATTCCCGGACTTCACCAACAAGGAGCAGCCACTCGTGATCCAGTTTAGTGTTAAACACGAGCAGAGCATCGACTGTGGAGGCGGCTATATCAAACTTTTCCCATCAGAGCTCAAGCAGGAAGATATGCACGGAGACTCCACATACAACATCATGTTTGGTGAGTGTCTCAGGCCATCAGTCAAGCGTTGACTCTGAGCTCAAATTCAACAGGCTTATCCAGATGTTTAGATTTCTACGTTTTATTAAACTGTGAATAAATATGCATTTGCATTAATACATTTTCAATACAAAATTATTGTTTAGTTCACAGTAAAGGGGATTTTTAGAAAACATCTGAGGTGTTCCTGTAGCTCAGCTGGTAGCACACATACTGATCAAATGTATATCTTAAATACATTGTAAGGCGCTATGGATAAAAGCATTTGCCACATGCAAAAATGTAATTTAATATGTAATGTAATATAATATAAATGTAAAACATGCTGTGTGTTTTCCAGGCCCTGACATCTGTGGTCCTGGCACCAAGAAAGTTCACGTCATTTTCAATTACAAGGGCAAAAACCATTTGATCAACAAGGACATCAGATGCAAGGTAATCCTTTTGTTTATTTCGCCATGGCAACAGACGTGCCTTAAGAGACTAACTTTTATACCATGTTTTTTTCATTCAGGACGATGAGTACAGCCACCTGTACACGTTAATCGTCAATCCGGACAACACTTACGAAGTCAAGATTGATAACAAAAAGGTGGAGTCCGGATCTCTGGAAGAGGATTGGGACTTCCTGCCCCCCAAAAAGATTAAAGATCCAGAAGCGAAAAAGCCAGAGGATTGGGACGAGAGAGAGAAGATCGAAGACCCTGAAGACAAGAAACCAGAGGTGAGATCGATCATAGTTCATCCTAAAAAAGATTGGAAAGTGAGTACAACAAAAAAAAATTAATGACCAACCAAATACTAGTTTATCTCAGTAACACCTGTGTTTATGAAACAGATTAATACATTTAGGCATTTAGCAGGTTCTTTTATCCAAAGCGACTTACAAGGTGAGGAAAACAATGGAGCAATATATCATAGGGAGGCAATAAAATATAAAGTGTTGGACAAAAGTTGCACAGTAGATGATAGTAGATGATTATTTACAAAAATAATTGTTGCTGGCAGCAAACAGATTGTTTGTACAAAACAGCAGTTGTAATTAAGCAATTAAATCATGGCTTGACTTCCTTGCTAATACTTGTGCAAATACCAGCTTTATTCAACTTCCTGTGTGCTTCTGTAGGACTATGACAGACCCGAGAACATCCCTGATCCTGATGCCAAGAAACCGGAGGACTGGGATGATGAGATGGATGGGGAGTGGGAGCCGCCCATGGTCACCAATCCGGAATACAAGGTACTTTTGATTGTGCTTCCTAAATGCTGATACTTGATGCCAAACAAAGAACACGGATGGCTTTGTTGCAGTGAATGCTAGATCTGTATGTTGTCTTATTCAAAACCAAATTTTCATTCTTTAAGGGCGAGTGGAAACCCCGCCAGATTGACAATCCGGCTTACAAAGGAAAATGGGTTCATCCTGAGATAGATAACCCAGAGTACACACCTGACAACCAGATCTATAAATACAATAGCATCGGAGTGATTGGACTGGACCTGTGGCAGGTACTTTCTTGCTTTTTTCAGCTATTTTCTGGCTTTTTAACAAAATACTCCAATAGCAGTTCTTGTTTTAAGTGATTTAAACCAGCTTCAAGCCACCTTTAAGCCACCTTTTGTTTTTATATTATCACAGGTAAAGTCTGGCACAATATTTGACAACTTCCTCATCACCAATGATCCAAAGCTGGCAGAAGAAGTTGGCAACGAGACCTGGGGGGCCACCAAGGTATGTTCTTTGAACAAAATCATTTCTGTGCAGTGATTTCATACTCTTGTCAAAAACAAAGTAATTACAGGATGCTTGCTTGTTTATCTTACACTCAGGATGCCGAGAAGAAGATGAAGGAAAGTCAAGAAGAAGAAGAGAGAAAGAAGCGCGAGGAAGAGGACAAGACCAGAAAGGAGGAGGCAAAGGATGAAGAGGAAGATGAGGATAAGGAGGAGCAAGAAGAAGAAGAAGAAGAAGAGGAGGAGGAGGAAGAAGAAGAGGAGGAAGAAGAGGAGGAAGAGGAAACAGACTCTAAGCTCAAAGACGAGTTGTAGATTTAAATAGGAACTTGTGAAGAAACGCCTCATACCTCATGACCAATGAGGCAGAGAGCTGGACTAACGCCGGACATTTTTTTTCAGTTGAGTGTCAGATGATTCTGACAGTAATTTATCCCCATCCACTACTCAAAACCTATTTATAGATTAACTCTATGATTTTCATTTGCATGATGTTTAGCAGGTCCCAAACATTTTCAGTCAGGAAGAACTGAAGGAGTAATTCTCTGTCCACCATGAAAAGTGCGATCATACAAATTCAACGTTTGTGTTTACAGATGTCAGATAATATTCAATGCAAACTGTTCATTTAAGCAATTTTGTGACATAAAACTTGAATCATTGTAGTCATCAACTGGTAGCTGAAGTTCTCAGACACTAGAATGATTACCTCAAAGAATATTTTCTTTTCTGTTTTGTTTCATGTGGAGCAATTTTGAGGTACCGTTACATTAAACCTTGGTTGTAAATTTTCCTGTAGGCACCTTGGATTTTGCAAGCTTTGTTATTGGCACTAGTTCTGGTCTGGCTCTGGTTAGTAAGTAAACCATTACAGAGTAATTCAAATTAACATGTGATCAACATCTGTATTGGGGGTGTAAAATTTGCACGTCTGACCAGCTGAATGTTTGGCTTGATTGTTGATCGATGGTTGAACAATGGTTTTGGGGCCTGTGTGTTTTTTTTTTCTTATTGGTTTCTGTCAATAAATTACCCCCATTAAACACTAAATAGTTTAATTTAGTGAAAACAAATCATAATCAGGCCCAGGCTCCACAACCTGTGGAGTGAGAAATAATGAAAGCTTGTGAGATCTCGAGGGTTTTACCAGGAAACGTGTCATTCCATGTCTTTCCCGACACTTCTGCTCTGAGATCTCCATCGTGAATATTGCACTGCTGTACTGCTTTCAACCATAACTTTCTCCCAGCAAAATAGATTGTGACCTTTTTTTAAAGATATATTTTGTACTTTTTGTTTGACCGATGTGTTTCTTGACTAACTGAGATGAAAAGCTCTGATGACGAAGTTGTCCAATAATAAAACTAAAAAAAGAATGATTACTGTGAATTCAAAGTCTCTTGACTGCAGTTTTTAAGAGTTGAATAAATGACACCCAAAAGTCAGAAAATTCATTAAAACAAGTAAATAGGGTGTTTTTGCAGATTTTTTTGCTTTTTCCTCTGTTCCAGGGGTTTCCTTTTGGTGAAATAAATGCTTATAACGGAAATTATTACCTTGATTAATTATTTTGTAATTATTTACTATTACCACCTGAGATTTTAAGTAATGTTAACCATTAAATGCCCTGATAAATGTCACATTTCACAATTATTTATTTATATACATTTATATCAATTTATATACATATTGTGCAATTACATTTTAATTAATTTTGTATGAAAACATTTTATTCCAGTTTATTCTTTAGCCTCTATTGCTTATTGGCTATTGCTGCCCAAGCCACTGAAAGCCCACTTTTCAAACTTCTCCAAATTAGCAGTGTTGCTAACTAGGTTTGACTGGTTAGCATAGCTTGGTTACCCCGTACTTGTAGACTGATAATATTTCATAATATAATCTCTGGGGTAAATGGAGACATACTTTCTTGAAATTCACTTCCTGGAAAAAAAGACATATTTAGTGAAAACCTCCACAAAAGTACCCAACAGACCCAGATACAGTTTTCATGGACGTGTTGCCTCCACATCCACTGAGAACTCCAGTGCCTGGTTTTGTGCATTACTTTCCGTAGATGGCTCAAGTCTCCAGCGCCATGTTTTGTATTGCTTCCCAATCCACAAGCTACTCCAGTTCCAGGTTTTGCAGCATCCCTATATTGCCCATTGCCTATCGCAACGCAGGATGAACTAGTGGGAACAGAAACACTATGGCTGCCAGTGTCTCCCTGACTCAGGTATTGCTCCTTTTCTACCCAAACATAACACTTTATAAACCACTTTCCAGCTGCTTTCACTCGTCTGCTGGATCCGTCGAGCTTTAGTTTTGCGTTTTAAAGCGATAAAGGGTCGATCGCGGCGGTTTAAAGTTGTTTTCAGCCATTTGCTTGGGCAGAGAAAAGTTTCAGACTTGCATAAGGGCGTAGCTTCGTATGTCAGCGCTGAACTTGGGTGGACAAAAGTTTATTTCGTTTTCACGGTCGTGCATGGTGTAAAAATCATACAAAGTGGATGCACACGATTATATCCTCTTTGTGTTTTTACGTGTCGTGTTTATAAACGCGTTAAAGCGCCTGTAAAGCGCGCATTTGTTCGTTCAGATATAAGCAATAGATAGGAACTCCATTATAGCGATTACTTAGTTCATTTATGGGTAAGACATATTGAACTTAGATAAATAGGGAAATAGGGATGTGTTTTTGTAAGAGTTAAACAGAAATGAACCCAGTTTCTAGCGGTATTGTAAAACAGCAGGAAGTTATATATTGTTAGCTTACTTAGTCTTTTTTAGTCTGTTATTAAATGGGAACTAAATGTTGTTTTCTGTTGATAGGGTGTGTGCCATGTCATTTCAATCACATATATATTTATATATACATATATATATATACTAGTATCATCTACTGTATATTTTTGTTGTAGACTGAGTTTGCAAACTAATTAGCCAACTAGCTGTAGCACAACTGACACCAGCTAGCTCGCCAACCTCACCAACCTTCAAAACATAAAAAATAAATACAAATAAACCTTAAAAGTAATACATAAAAATCAGCCAATCAGCCAGACTTACGTCTTAAAGGGCCCGAAACGTCAAACCATTGAATTTATTTCCTGTGCTGGTCTTTACATATTAATAGCATGTATTCTTGTAAAAGGAAGGTTTTAGACATCATTGCATGCTTAAAAAGTCCTCAAGGATTCATGTATCGATTAGGTTGATGGTCTGAAATGTTATTTTGTATGTCATCTTTTTAATGCATGAAGAAAAGCACTGTTCTGTTGTAATGGCAAAGATTGATGTGTTGAGCACATGTTGTTTTTTCATTGATGGTGTGTTGGAGGCAGGCATGAAATATGCATGACTTTTTTCCTTTATGTGTAGGACACGTCTTTGGCGTTTTCTGTTCCCGTTGATCTACACGTGTGGAAAATAAACCAGCTCTTAAGTGGAGTAACTTTAGCTGTTATTTTTGATTGAATACAGTACATAACAATACAGAGTTGAGTCAGACATTAAATAGTAATTTTATTGTAATAAATTAATATGAACAGATAAACCAGATCTATAGGGGTTCAAACAGGCATTTTAAAGAAGTTTTTAACAAGTGTCAAATAGAGCTGGAACTGTATTCTGTTTATTAAGTTGATGGTATTGTTTATTGTGTGTTTAAATGTGGCTCACTAATGGTTCGCTTTGTAGGGGTGCCATAATTGAATAAAGAACATGCCAGAATATCTCAGGAAATGAGGTGGTATCAGAACAGGCTGAAGTTGTTTTTGTTCTTTTCGAAGTGAAACAAAAAACTCGAACCCTTTTCTCGCCAGAGCAAGAAATTGTTTGGTGGCACTCGGCTAAATATTGTCTGCCAGCATCACATTAGCATGCACCAGTAACTCCACGATGAGAGAGAGCTGTTGAACTACAACCAGAAAGCAGCTGGGATCTGGCAGGACTTTGTGTAACATGGCCAAGAAAGCAAGTTGATGCTTATATATTATGATACAGACAGTTTGTCAGAGTTGCGTGGTGGTTTGAATCTCGAATAGCCTTTTGTTAACACAGTGGGTTGTTTTTTCTATTAAAATATCTTAAGGTAACTGTTTTGCTTAAAAATGAGCAAAAATCATTTATTGAGCAAGTAACAGATAAGTGTTTAAAACGGTCTCCCTGCTTCACAATGTTAAGTTTATAATAATAGTTTATAATTTGATTTGCCGGCTCAGATTTCTCAGGAAATGTCAGTTTGACTTGTGATCCTCACGTCTGTAGGCAGAAAGAAGATCTATCGGCTAAATTGTGTGTGTGTTCAGTGTTTGTAGCTTGTTCTTACAGTAGTTGTTTATAAATTAAACATGTTAAAAAATACTGCAAGCAACTTGCAATTTGATGTTTCAAACAGAGATGGCGATAGAGCAACAGTTTTTGTAATGCCTCTTTGTTTCACTTGATCTGTCCATATGTTGTATGTTAGTTTGTTGGGCATTACTAAACTTAATGTTCAGGGTTTAGCTTGCAGTCAGCTGCGCAGATGTGCCTTGATTTTCTCCGCCATCGTGAGTCATGACGCAAGAACAGCTTGTTTGTGTTGTATACAGCAGAAATGACAGAAGACTGAAAAAAGCGCGTTTAAGACGGTCCGTGTTATGCTTTTATCCAAGCATGACAACATAATCTTCTATCTTTTTATATAATACAAAGGCGTGTGTACTTGAAGTCAGTGTGAGGCTGTTTATTTTTACATTCCCATTAAGTGAATTTTCACCTGGTTGCCAGATGGTTTTAACACTTTTCAGACTGGCTGAATCCAACAGGCGACTGTTCAGAAGTTCTCGCTGTTCAAACGTCTTGTTCGCGTCTTGATTAAAGATTTTATTCACGTGACCCTTTGACCTTCATAACCGTTTTTTTTTTCATTTGATTGCAGATCTCAAGTGGGAATCCTGTCTATGAGAAATACTATCGACAGGTAAGCGTCCAATCAGCTTCATCTGTGTCTCAGTTTGTCATTATATTCAGTAAAACGCAGAGAAATAAAAACCTCACCACACTGTCGGTTGAAGCTAAAAGCATTTGAAGGCTTCTAAGTGTCGCTCGGTCGGTAAGTGGATGCCTTTATGAATTAGTGATGACTTTTGCAAACCGAACAGGACGATGAGTGAATCAGTCTGTTTGAACTGGCATGTGGTTTAAACATCTTGTTTCTTGCCTCCTTTTCCTGTGATGAGCTCCAGCTAAAACTGTGTGCATTGCATTGCTTGTTTTTTAATGAATTGTTTTCTGTTAAAATACTTTCTCATATCCCTCAATAGTGTGACAATTATAAATAAGCCAGTCGTGGATTTCCCCAAGTGTAGCACTGTGGCGTTAATAAAACATTGCTCTGTTTGTTTGAGCATTCCGACAATGGCGTGAGTTTGTGGCGGGGCTATTTGATTGGCCGAGCAACAGGAGATGGGAAGATTTTACAGTTTACGTTCGGTGATGTTTATAGAGCAGAAATTACCTGCTGAACTTTGATTCTTATTTTCCCAGAAATTAAATTTTTATGTTTAATTGATAAGCTAATCCTTCAAATAAATTATGAATGTATTTTGGAAAAAACACCTTGTAAATACAGTCGCCAGTTAAATTTCTTGCTTAGCCTAGTTAAATAAGCCATCACGATATTTGCTCTATAGTTTGTTGCTACGAAATAAATATTCTTGAGAAATAACAATGAAATAAAGGATCAAACACGGTGTGTGTAATAACTGTCAGCATTATTACTGCAGGTGGACCCATCCAACAGTGGGCGTGTCGCTGCTGGTGATGCCGCCTTATTTTTAAAGAGATCTGGCCTTGCAGATCTGGTGCTTGGCAAGGTAACATCAGTTATACCGCATGTCTCCATTACAGCAGTGTGGGAAATGAAAATCATTCTATTGATTGACAAGTGCTGGAAAAATCAAGGTGACTTAAATAAAGGAAGCTTTTAGTTGCTTCCCTAAAGTGATTTTCTACGTTTTGTTTCCTTAAATTAGCAATTTTATTTCTTGTTTTTATGCATCTACAGTACTGTTGCATACTGTACTTATTTTAAGCAACTACAATTGTTTTCTTTTTTGTATACTGCTTTTTTTATAGGTGTCTCTATAACAGAGCAATTATAACAGTAGTATGCTACACTTGATACATGACATTTGCATGACACTGTACTGTGTGCTGCAGATGTTATAACAATAGTGTGCTAGCATGCAAAACATACTCTAAATAAGCCTAATCTTGTTATTTCATCCACAGATATGGGACTTGGCAGATTCAGAACGCAAAGGCTCGCTTAACAAGCAGGTATTTGTTCTTTAAACACCAGCCTAATATTACAGCATTTTATTTTAGCAACATAACTCGAACAATGTTTGTTTGTCTACTCTCAGCAATTTTTTATAGCCCTTCGTTTGGTGGCGTGCGCCCAGAATGGATTTGAAGTGTCTCTAAAAAGTCTTAATGCTGCTGTCCCTCCCCCAAAGTTTGTGAGTCAGAACTTCCTTCCTGTTCATCATACCAGGAAAACTACATCCCATTTCCTACATCCTATAAACCCATTTCCTATTTCCAAAAATCAGGAAGGACCTGGGAGTAATTACCAATGACTAAAAACAGCTGACTCTGTGATTTTATTTGCTTGCGTTGCGAAAACGGCTTTATGTCTTTTGCGAATGAATGACTGTTCTTCTGTTTCCTGTCTAGCATGACACCAGCAGTCCTCTTCAGTTTGGACCCGTGCCCATTGACTGTCCATGGGTAGTCAAGGTCAGATATCACCGACGGATTAGTGTGTTTTTAGAATTTAATCTTGGGCTAAACCGCATGGTTTGAAGTACTCTTAATGCTTATAAATTACTTGGAAAAACTTGTTTTGCAGTTTAATGCACCAGTTGCTCATTTGTGTGTGTTGTGTGTTATGTGTAGCCAGAGGAGAAGCTGAAATTCGACGCCATCTTCGACAGCCTCTCTCCAGTGGGTGGCATGCTTACGGGCGATAAGGTCAAACCGGTGCTTCTTAATTCCAAACTCCCTGTGGACGTTCTTGGCAGGGTAAGATGAGCAGAGTGGCAATCAGTTTAAAATGTTAGGGCAATACAGGAGTTTCATACATTCACCGTATACTTCATCTCTTAAATCAAGGTGCATGTTTCGGTGTAACCACCAGGCTGCGCTCTTGAGTAGCATGAGTGTGTTTTGACATGAAGTGTTGTGATCTGCTTTTAATAGTTACAAAATTTGTTTTTCTCACATCCTTGCTTGGAAAATACAATGTTGGTTTGTCGGTCTAAATCATGTAGCCTCTTAACCGTTTAGTTTTCTAATTCAGTGATAAATACTGTGATTTTAAAAATGCAAATAAAAATTGCTTTAAAAAAGTTTTTTAGCAATTAATAAACAAGCTTCATGCATCCACACCAGTAGGTGTCAGTATAAAGTCAGAGACCAATGTTAAAGGAAAGCAATGAAACAAACAAAAACTTAAAGAATACACCTTTAAGGCTTGTCAAAACAAGTCTTAAGTTACTGTTGTCTAACTGCTGTACAGACAGACTGCCTATAATATTACAGTTCAGTACTAAATGTATTAAATAATGGCTTTTATGTGTAAACAGAACTGATTTGATCTTTCTTTTGGGAATGCATGTGACAGGTTTGGGAACTCAGTGACATTGACAGAGATGGAATGCTGGACAGAGATGAGTTTGCTGTGGTGAGTTCACATGTTTTTTGCCAGTTGAATGTAAGGCTGATTCTGGGCTGGTGATGTGTCTGGAAGTGTTGTGGCAGATCTCATGTCTCTGCTTAACTGTCATGACTGTATTTATGACCCATGTTGACCTCTACTCAACCTCAGCTTTATAGCGTTCACCTCCCTCAGCAGTCTGACTGAGGACTAGTTATGATCAGTTCTGTGTCTATCACAAACGCTGTAGAAACTAGGTTACAAACTCTAAAATAAATAGGAAGTGTGACATCTGAAGCTATTTCAATAAATGACATTTTACTTCCTGTGTGATTGTACCACAACAATTCTGTCCAAGCAGATATTTCTCATGTTTTCTGCCCTGATCTGTTTGCATTAATGCTCCTGTGTCTAATTTTTAAGTCAGAATTTTAAGGTGTTAGGTTCGGAAAAAATTAATGATTAAATAATTATGTTAGTTCACAAACTCACAGTGCCCCTCGTGCCTGACCTTAGCCACCATTGTCTGGTCAAATAAAACATTTTTGGAATCTATTTCAATACTGTCAAAGTTTTAGCTGTTCCCAACATCCCAACATTTAATACCTTTCATTCTTTTTGCCCTACATAAATTTTATACTTGAAGACTTTGCGAATTTGTATGCGTTGTTTATACCCTTTATCTGAATAATGTCACTTCAGATATTATTGTGGATGTTTGTGTTGTAGGCCATGTATTTAGTATACAGAGCCCTGGAGGGTGAACCCGTTCCCATGTCTTTGCCTGCCAGTCTGGTTCCACCATCAAAAAGGAAAAAAGTAACTCCGCCCCCTGCGATGCCCCTCCTACCATCACCTGCGCAGCCTAAAGAGAGAAGCTCCGCCCATTCTGGCTCTAAAACACTGCCAGCGAAACCCACACCGCCACAGGTTCTGTTCATCTTACATTCCCAATAGCTGTTGCATAGTTTCTTTCCCTTAATTTCAACAGCCTATAGATAATTCAAGTGTTAACTTCA
>JAZGTK010014025.1:0-13976 GCA_036877625.1 Ambastaia sidthimunki | reverse complement strand
TAAATGTCATCAGTGTCCCTGTTTAGTGGCCCTTGATAGTGCCTGAATTCATGTTTACTATGTACTGATTCTTGTTACAGAGAACTAGGGGAGTGGAGACACAGCCTTTGTTTTCTTTAAAAATACACTGACAATACACCACACACACGATCAGGTGTGGAAATTGGACATGGAAACTGCTGCTAGTGGCAGAAATGACACACTTCACCTGTAAGAGGAGACAGATTTTTGTCTGGTCCTGTTTTAGCTGTCTCTCCGTTGAGTGTAGGCATCATTTCACAGCTGGCTATCTGTCAATACTTAATTTGCCACACGTGTCTCTCAAAAGCATTCCTGCGGATAACAGGGGCGTCCGCACTGTGCCATCTGATGCGTATTTTCCTCTCAACAACCTTCATTTGTCTGTCATTCTGAGTTAATCTCCATACGCATTTTCTTTGCCGTCAAAGCCTCTTGTTGGCTTATGTTAAAATCAGCCACGCGAGGACCTTACAATGATATTCATAGCCTTTTCTGAACCTTCACCACTTGCGTGTATGCGTGTGTGTGTGTGCGCGTGTGTTTGTCAATTTACTATTATTTCCATTGTGAGTTTGTAGGTTTTTGGGGAGTAAATAATTAAAAAAGTTTTTCCTTTAATTGTAAAAAAGTTTTTTGTAATTTGTAGTTTGTATTTGTAAACTGATGACATTTACAAGGAACTTAGCAACACCACTGTGACGAATATAAGACTGGTACATTCTTGTTGTAAAAGTTTATTGTTATGGTTAGAGTATTAGGGTTAGATTATATTACTTATAAGTAGTTGTTTATTAAAACAATAGAAGTCTATGGAATGTCCCCATATAGATAGATTAGTAAGAGTGTGCATATGTTAGGGGGTGTGAAGAGAAAGCCAGAGAGAGTCAGAGCTGACCTTGGGTCAGTGTGAAGGCTGATTGAAACGGCAGTCTGGCTTCATGTGTGACATGGAGGAAGATAAAGCATCACTAGCGAGACGATCACAAACCCAACAGACTTCGTCCCAACAGCAAGAAGCAGCGAGTTGAAACTTTTGGTGTGAAGTTTTGCATAGCTGCAGGGTGTTGAACAACAACGCATAATGTGTGTGTATTTGTGTGTGTGTGTGTGCGCGCACGTGTGTGCTTGCCAGGCTGAGATGATACAGAACACACTGTATTCAGTTGGCTTCAATGGATGCTGCATCTGTGCCAGTTCACCAGGAACTGACTGTCTGTTTCCTCTCTCTCAAAAATGGATATAAACTTCAGTCAGCAGTCTGTTCTCACAGCCCTGGCTGGAAGTTTTTATGTATTATTAGTGATATGTTCCAAGTCAAACATTACTGTTGCTTGTACTTAGCATTGGGAGTGAGTGAGTGAGTGAGTGAGTGAGTGAGTGAGTGAATTAATGTCATCACACATTTTTTTTGCAGTCCTGGTTAACATGGTGCAATGAGATTACATTGTAAAAACATTGTAGACAGTCCAGTGGTGCAGATTTTGTTCAGCATGTTAGGGGCTCTTTTTGAGCTGAATTTGACAGTCATTTATCATGATGTATTTTCATTGTACGAAAAGAGCAGCATTACCATTTTGATATGAACTTGTTTTGTGTTTCAAATTTGAGTATGAATGAATGAATGCATGTTAAGAGGTCAGTGTGACAAATGCATCCAAAAGTGATTTTGAGTGGTGCTCGGTGAATAAAGAGGAAAGCTGGTTGATCTGTACAAGAATATAAAGAGAAATTTGCTGACAGTTTGTGTTAGAGGGAATGAGTGAGGACAGAGAAGAAAACACTCAGTCCTATTAGACAGCTCACCTGAATCAGACTCAGCTCTTACTAAAATTAGCTTCACCATCACAAAACCCAGCCCCAAATTTCTGCTTTTCGAGCAAACTCTCTCTCTTTCTCTCGCTCACTGTTACTCTCTCTCTCTCTCTAAGGAATAAAAATGGAAAGTGCAAGCTTGGCAGTTGTCAGGAATTTACTAATTACATTTCCTGTTCTGCTTAACCATCAGCAAATCCCAGTTCCTTAACTATTGTTTTGTGTTTTACACAAATAATATTTTGAAAATAACTCTGATTGCATTTATTGCTCTATTGCTCTCGCCCTCTTCTGTCTTAGTGTCTTTTCTTTTCAAGTTAAGAAAATAGTTTTTCGGTTACTAGATTATGATCAGGTTTCAAATCACACCTGAGGTCAGTGGCGGCCCGAATGGCTCATTCTGTTTCTCATTAATACTCAGTGAGACGCTCATTAGGGTTTAAGTGGAATTAGTTTGAAAAGCTCTTGCTCTGTGTCTGAGCTAATGAAGGCACCCGCAGCACAACTGTTTTCATTTGCTGCGACTCTACCTGAATGCAATCAGAAACCCTGACAAAAATCTCCCTCCCACTTCTCTCTCTCTCTGCTTTTTTTCTGTGTGTGTGTATCTCGTTTTATCCCATGAGGTTTTCAAGGCCATTAGGCAAGGTAGCTGCACATATTATCTTTGCGTTTACACACCTCCCTCTTTTATCTTGAATGTGTCCAGAATTTGTTAAACCCCTGAATCGCGGCACTCGACATCATCATCATCTCTTGCTCTGATTGGCTCGTGTGCTGCAGTGTGACACTAGTATCTGTCTTGTCTCCAGGCTTATCATCTACACAAACCGCATGTGTGAATCCATATGTAATGGCTCGGCATGTTCCTGTTTTTTAATCTGTTGCTTACAGAGAGACCTCAGTTAAGATAACTGTCTCACTTCTCTAACACCTGTCTTGTATCTCTCATTCTTTCTCATCTAATATTACTGTCTCACTCATCCACTGCTCTATTTTTTGTTTGGCAACAACATTTTTATTTTTCTCTTTCTGCTTGTGCCATTAAAAAAAGACACAGTGTTTATGTATGTGGTTGTTTGTGTGTGTGATTATATATGATTCTGTGTGTTGTGTTCATGAAAACATTGTTCATCTGGAGATTGTGTTGTGTATTTGTGCAGTTCAGTAAGGGTATATATGTGGAATTAATAAAAAAGGTTTCATTTAAATCACTCAAAGATCTTTGTGTATATTTCCATCATGGCATCACTTATTCTTTAAATGGTGCGGTCAAGCACACGTTTTGCATTTTTAAAGAGCTCAGGCAGGTGCCTGGATCACAGCGGTGTACTAATGCTGTAAACGTCTAGAACATATTTGCAGTAGTCTGCTGCACCCTCCACAGTCTGGAACTCAGATCTGACCCACAAGGTAAAAAACTGCACCTTGCAAATTGCATTTCGCACAGATTTTCTTGCTGTGTTTACATCATTATCTAATTTGCATCATTCACTTGGTGAAACTGATGCCAAAACAATGTAGACAGTGTGTGCAAATAAACAGCACTATCAATGAACCTAATTCATTCTTTATATGTTACCCCCCCCACTGCATCTGTCCTGTGTGTGTGTGTGTGTGTGTGTGTGTGTAAGCATCTCTTCAAAGCTCAGATCTTTTTGTATCCCTGCTGTTCTTGTGACAGCATTCTGTCTGGGGACTGTGTGCAGTAGAGAGGGAACATTTCCATATTACTTACACAGAGGTTTGCATGCGGAGTCTGTTAAAACAGGCTGCCCAGATGCGCAGTCTGCTGGAGATGAATGCAGCTTTTAAATGCTACTCCAGCCAGGAAGTGGTAGGAAGTAAGTCCCATCTTTTTATTAAAACCTGTTTGCATGAGTATGAATAGCAGTGAATGTAACTCAATGTGTCACCATCCCATAACAACTTTACAATAACATTTTACTTAATTTTTTAAGTTAGTTAATTGGTGGTTTGACCGGTTAATGTGATAGTTTACATAAATTTACATTTGTTCACATTTTTTATCATTTCTCACCCTCATGTCATTTAAGACTTTTTTCTTCTGTGGAACACAAAAGATATTTTGAGGAATGTCTCAGTGGTGTTGTGTTCATACAATAGAAGTCAAAGGGTGCCACTGTTGTTTGGTTACCATCGTACTTCAGAATATTCTTCTGTGTTGCTTAGAGGCCAGAAAAGGTTATACAAGTTTGGAATGACATCAGGTCAAGTTCCAAGACAGGAAAAACTTCTTTTCATTTTTGGATGAACTTTATTGAACTTTGGATTTAACTTTGATCCATTTAAGTTTTCCCTTCTTTATTCAAATAGCTAGGAGTCACTTCATGGACATTTCCATGATGGGGAAGTGGACAGACTTGCTTCAAAAACACATTTGACGTCACATGCTTTTTTGTGTGATTGCCATTTTATTCACTATGAAAGAAGGACCAGAGCAGAACGAAATGCTTCACATTTTGAGTGCACCCAGCTTGCTTTTGTGCAGTGTTCCCTGCTGGGATGGAAACAACAGCCAAGTGAGAATACAGAACCACGTCACCTCCTCTCAGAAGCCCCTCGCTGAGCTAAAGTGGGGGAGGGGGAGTGTCATGCTGGTAAGCACTGGGGACACATCAAAGTGGCAGACTGGGTGGAGGTGAGCTGACGTCAGTTCGGGAGGTGAGCTGGCATCAGTTCCAGAGGTGAACAGGGACAGGTGAGATGAGTATGGAGGTTTAGGCACAGTAGCATATTTACATGCTGATAGTGCGAGACCTGCTGTCTGCATTATGCGTTTGTTTAATTGAATGAATGTAGAGGAGTCACTATTGTGTAAGAAATTTGACCCTATTTACTGCGGTTAATGAAGACAGACACCCAAACACACACATGCATTTCGGTATTACAAGGCTTGTTTCGTGTTTGTGTGTGTGTGTGTGTGTGTGTGTGTGCGCGCTCTTGCATATGTGTAGTGCTGGCAGGTGGTATTTTTCTCTTTGAAGTCTTTGTGAGGTAAAATGCATAATTAATGCTGAGATATTTATAGCTGGAGGCCTGATACTAACCAGTGTCACATCTCTCTTTCTCTTGTTCTTTAGCTCTCGTTCTCTCAAACCATTTTGCTTGATTTGTGTTATACACCATTGGTTTTATTTTTTGGTTTTTGGAGGGCTTCTTTTTTTTTCTTTTAGCAGACAGCAGAGGCCAGGCAGGAAGTTACTTAGAATAGCGAAGTTAAAAGTTTATTGCCTTTACTATCATATGCACAGTTTCCTGTACAATCAAATTATGACTTTGCTTTCCACTGTGAATGCTGTTAAAAAAAATAAGGGAACAAGTAGATAATAAGTTGAATAAGTAGAAAGTTACATATTTACAATTATATAAACAGTGCAATATAATACAGCATTGAAGATGATTGAGGCATGTTGCAGGTCAGATTCGAACGTGCATCCTCCACACGAGCAGGTGCACACATGCATGGCGGCTTCCTGCACATAGATTGTACCCAACAAGGGACCAAAATTCAGGCCCTGTATTCTTATAGCATTGCCCTTCACAGTTTATGAGAAGGTTCATAACTTGCAGCCTCTATTTTAAAGTCCATGCAGATGTTTGGCCTCACTTCCGTACTGCCTCATTGAAGCACAGAGTCACTCTCTCTAAACCGTCTCTTTCTCTTTGCATTCCTCTCATTGTCTGTGTCAGAGTTGTAGATGTTGATTCACTTTATAGCCTGAGGACACCAAGTAATAAGAAAGTCGGTCACATGATGAGGGCTACTCGTCCCGTGTTCCGTACATAATCTGGGCTAACAGTGACCTTGGGCTTGTGCTTATACCACACACACACAGACCCTGAGAAACGGAGGGGGGGCAGAAGAAAAGAGAGAGGTGATGGAAGAGATAGAGAAGGAAATGAGGTTTGGGAAAAGAGAGGAAGACAGAACAAAAGGGAAGGAAACAGTGAGAGGGAAGTGTCGAGGGAGAGCAGAGGAAGGTGTGAATGAAAAAGACGGAGGAGAGGAAGAGGCGATAAAAGATGAGAAAGACGGTTGGTGTGAGACGGAGAGGGAGGAACTTCACAGCTTGAGAGTGTGTGTGTGTGTGTGTGTGTGTGTGTTGTGCTGTGCTGTTAGGCTGCTGTAGATTCTCACTGGGCTGCTCATGCAGGGAATGGGATTTCAGGATTCACTGTCCACTTTGCCTAAAGGCCTCTGTGTGTGTGTAGATTATAATATACAGAATAAATGTGCAGAATATACAGTTTGCACAGTATAAAAACCATCATCTATGAAATGTCCCCATAAAACATAAAAATCAGTGTGTGTCAGACAATTTTAAATGTATTAATCCAGTGGTTATATCAAAAGATATAGTTAAAAGATTTCTGCCCACTAAGCCCTACACACACACATACATACACACTTTGGTGTCCCATGCATTCGATAGCAAATGTTTTTGTTGCAAAAACTATTAGATATGTTAGATAACTCTTATTATACTTAGAATGAACCTGGCTTAAAAACTAGCTGGTTATTAGCCCTGTTCCACTGCTGAGGTCTGTTATATGTGTCTGTTATACTTAAGTGTCATTATTTTAGCAGTCTCTTAATCGATTTTTAATTCATTTGAAGTAATTTTCAGAACATTTTGCTGGGTTGCTATATTGTGTGCACATATATCCGGTGCATCGTTTTCCCTGTTACAGTAAAAGGTAACTTAATCCAAGTAGCATTATGGAAGTAACACAACTTTCCATTTCAGATGACCTCACCAGTCTCGCTCTCTTTTTCTTTTAGATCCTCTCCTCCAATTACCTGCCTCCATTATAGTATCACATTAATGGCTCGCTTTTCATCATCCAATCAATTCTCAACAGATAAAATCAGATCCCGCCCTACATTTTTTCTTGCCAAATATCCAGTTTCTCTCAGAAGCATGTTAGATTATGAAAGTAAAATAGGTTGTAAATGTCATTGGATGTTGACTTCAATTTCTTTCTCTTTAGCTCAGAATTGTGACTCATAATAAATGTTCATTTTTAAAGACACACACACACACACACAGCTTCTGTTCCTCCAGGCTTCCTCCACACCTGTGCTGTGCCCACTGCTTCCCGTCTGTCGTCTGTTATTTATAGTGCACAACTGACCTCAGATCAGACTGACTAAGCTCAGATTGAGGTTTGTTCTCCCAGGATGAACCCCCATTACTCCAATGTCTCTCTCTCTCTTTCTCTCTCTTTTTCTGTCTCTTTTTGTTTTATTTGTACTTGCACAAATATCTGTTATAGCAAGTTAAGACAAACTTTGGATTGTGTTATCGTCCCACGCTGGTTAGGAAAGTGTTGTTAGGCAGTATAATTATGATCACATGCCTATATGTTTGAATACAGGATTTTATAGAGCAGGTACAGAGCTATAGTCTTTATTTTAAACCTTAAAGTTCTCAGTTTGGAAATATTTTTGTTTGTTTGTTTTGTGTGTTTGATCTAGACAGCTATGAGTTGGTTTGATTTCCCTGCACAGATGTATCATCTAAAGAATACACTGAAGATTTCAAAATGATGCGTGTGTTTGTGTCTGTGTGAGATCTCAGCTAATCAGTGTGAGTTATTGGAGAGAAGGTTTCCACGGTGATGGCGTTTTGTGGCGATGTTGAACTGTATCAACAGCTTGCAGTTAATGGGGAGTGTTGGAGCCCCTGACTAGAGGAATATTGTCCTCTGATTTGGAACGTCAATCAAGGGCAGAGTCTTTAATTCAGGAAAATGTGCCACTAGGAAAGAAATAACATCAGATTGGAAAAAATATTTTTTATGTAGAGGTGAAGGTGGCACTGGTGTACACAAAGTACACAAACTGTGCACACTCAGTGTGGCCAACACTCGTAAATATACATGCATAGAAGTACTGTAACACTCTGTCCTTTAAATAGACCTCTACAGACACTTTACTTAAGAGTACATGAAATAGCATTTGTCTACATCATCTCTGTGACAGCTCTAGACTATTTGTAGCCAATCAGAAGAGTTTGAGGTGTTTTCTACTTGCTAGTCATAAGGTTTGGTTTTACTGACTGATCCTCAAAGGTGGGATTCTAGAAAGAGAGTCTGGCGGATATTAGGCGAAACAGGAAACTGTGGCTTGTTTGGAACTGTGGGATTTTCTATGGATTCGCACCTGGTGAATGGTTTCTTTAGACATAAACTCTGCGGTTAAAAACCCATTTGAGTCATTTCTGTGGCTTTGTGGTTTTGTAATACATTCAAATGGTGGATACAACCGCTATTTTTTGTGATTGAGGGAAACCCTTGAACAGTGAGCCATGTGTTTACATCAGTAAGATATATCACTCATATGCTACATCAGTCAGTGAGAATTGCGTGCATACTGTCTGTTAATTCAAGGCTGTGCATTTCCCAGGGCTTCTCGCTGTATAGTTTCAGCTTCATGCTGAAGACTAATGATGTGGCTCTAGTTTCTGGGTGTGTGTTTGTGTCAGAGTGAGGATGGCTTACAATGTGTGAATGAATAACTTCATGCATTTCTGTGAGTGTTTTCCCCTGAGGCTGCACCAAGCGTGTGCCACAGAGCTCCTCTCTCGTGTGGTATTAGTCAACAAACTACTAATGTATAGATCAGAGCTTGTCAACATGCTGTGCACTGCATATAGCAAGAGCATTTATTTGTAGACAGTGTGATATCACAGAAATACTCAAGACTGTAAACACACACACAGCCCTACCTCAGCTGTGATATAAGACTAAGAATGTGGGCTTAATTTTCTTGATTATATAGATCCATTTTAGACCATGTTGCCTGTTAAACCCATACAAACATTTTCCAATGTCATTGAATATTTACTCTAACCCATAATTAATATTGAATGTGCTTTAAACAGGATAATAAGGTTTCAGAATCATTACTCGAACCCGAGCTTAACAAACATGACAAACTGCCCATAGTAAGTTTACTGATACTGTACCAATACTGTTGACTGTTGTCATTTGTCTTTTTTACTAAATTTTTCTGCAGAACAAAAATCACCACACTACCAGTAGTAGTGGCATATCTCACTGTCAAAAAGCTTTTCTTAAGAAAGCCATTTAGTTCTATATTTTCCTTGGGCACCTGTCCAATTATTATGTTCCTAACTAGATTATTGTATATGTTCATTTGCATATTTGCATTTTAACAGTCATGATGCCGCATTTTACAAAGGAGACTGATCATTAATAGCTTGGTCCCATTAGTCAGTAGCTGCTCACTGTGACTCTAGTATAATGTTACAGAGGCCCTGCCCTTCAACTCCTCCATCACCTTCATCTTTGCCTTTCAAAAACACATCTGTCTCCAGCCCCCACTGCTGACTGCGCTAATGCGATGAGCGCATGCATGTGCATGTGGGGGAGAGAGAGAAAGTGAAGGGTGCCCTAAATGAGCAGCATCCCCTGACAAACAACACTCCTCACCTAAACTAGACATGTCCCTCCCCCACCATCCCCTTGCTTGGTCTGCTGAGACCTAGTTTAGCTGCACGCCGCATGCAGTCGCATGCACAAACACCTGCAAACGCTCGATCAATCAGTGCTGCAGAAGCCTGATCAATATTGGCTGGATTTGAAGCAGTGGAAAACCAGTGAATTAGCTGAGACTGTTTCCACATGAGCGTCAGGGGAGCGTGTGGTTTATTCACAGAAAGCGTTTTTGTATGATTTGGTTGTTTGTGTGCATTAATTTGTATTTTTGCATATGCGAGAGCTCTAAGGATATCTACTAACCTCCGCTTGTAGTATGAAAGTGTTGATTAAATGTTTTAAATGCAGAACTAAAGCACAAAAATGGTAAACAGAACATTTTGTCCAGGCAGGTTCAAAGCTTTGTTTCTAAACCTGCATCTGGAGGCTTAATATTAGCGAGTTTTGAGAATAACAAGTCCTCACGGCTCAAGGCGGCACTTCTAGAATCATAATTAGATCTGCATCGGTTTTTAAGGCGTTTCACTGAGGAAATTAGGGTTAAAATTTCTTGAGCTCGGAGGAGTTTTTTGTGATTATAGGTAAGCATTTATGAAAAGTTTTGATTGAAAGTTTGTCTCCGGCGGGTGTGTAACGGCTGTAGTTTTGTGCCTCTGTTTGTGTGAGGTGATGGGAGAAAGATAAGATTTTAGAAATCTGACGACGTTTGTACACAGGTCTACTCTCGTACTTGAATACGTCTCAACACGCAAACGCACAAAGACAATTTGCTGTAGTTTTGATTCATGGTGATGTTTTTGAAAGACTTCTGGTTGGCAGGGACCCACTATTGAGACAACTGCAAATCCAATTACTTTATGCAAAGTGGGAGCAGTTGTATATTTATTAAGAACAAAATAAAACTTGCATTAGAATCTATTAACTGCTTTGTGAACAAATAGCAGATTGCTTTAATGTGAAAAGAGCAGATGAGTTCTGGAGACCCAGTCAGTGGTAGCTTTCCGGCTTGGAAAAAAGGAAAAATGCATCTTAAAATAGATTGAACAGTTTTCCTGAAAGCCAGTGAGGAACTTCTGAAAACTGTCAGTAGATTATTTTTCTTTTAATTGTGTCACTGTCTCTCTCATTCTCTCCAACCACTATCTCCCCCCATTTTTTTCACTTAATATGCAATCTTTTACAGAGTGCGACACAGTCTTTAAATGTGTTTTAAAATGTGCAGATCTTAGATCAGCATCTCCTCCTGTAACACCAGCTATGCTTAATGAAAATCTTTTCCGTTCTGGCCTGTGGGCTGTTAAAACTGTTTAGTTTTTGAACTTTCCAAAATCCCGGGCTTTCCTTTTAAGATGCTATTAAGCTCATTTCTGTTTTGACACCTCTATGGGTTTGAGATTCGTTTGTTCAGTCGTGCCTGACGTGGCTGTAGATCCATGTTGTATACGAGACTGTGAAAATGTAAGATGCTGCCCGGTCATTCACATTTATTTTACTGTTAATGAACTTGCGGAGAGTTATGGATGGTTGGATGCTATATGGCATTGTTTCAGAGTGTGGGAGGAATAAACAACATTTTCAAAGCAACACTTTAGACTTCCCCTCTCATCTGTGGCCGAGGGGTTTGTTCCCTCCCCCTCCTGCTCTCCATTTACACCGTCATACCCTCCGAGCTGAACATTCTGTTTGACCTTTGTGAAAACAATTTGAAATCGTGAGGATCCAGTAGGCGTGAAAATGACTGTGGTTAGAAGCCTGGAGTGGAGTGTGTGTGTGTGTGTGGAGTGTGTGTTGAAATTGAGGTCTGACCACCTCATTGACTCATTGAGGCTTGCGGTACGAGTGGAGTGACTCTGGGGTTCAGACAGCCCTGGCTGAGCTCTGTATATACTGCAGTGAGGGCATCATCATTAACCTCGGCATCTCAGCCCATCCACTCAGAATTCACATTAGCTGATATACAGGATGGCCAGGCAGAGTGATGTCAAGATAAAAGGTGAGTTGGGGTGGGAGGGAGGGCTGAATCTCTTTGGGGTTCTTTGGAAAGATGAGGGTGTGAGCAACCTTTAGAGAATGAGATCACACAGCAGGAGAGCAGCTTTAATGCGCACACACAAACACACAGACGCACCTGTAATATCACTCATAATTTTGGAGTAGTTCATCCAAACATGAAAATACTGTAAGTTTTTACTCTTATGTGACTCCAGGCCCATATGCAGTTATTTATTCTGTGAAATACAGAAGATGAAATTTCTATTGTCAGTGCAACAGTTCCACTGACCTCATCTATCCTAAACTCTCAGTTTAAGTATTCCTTAGGACTCATGGCTCTATTTCTGAAACCACAAGATAACTTTGTGTCAAATTTGAGTCATTATCCACTGATATTGGCTCACAACATAATGCACAAGTTTATTTTAATGCACAAGAGTATTTTAATGGAGCTTTTTGGACAGGTCGTCTCTATGAACTGTGATGGTATGAATACGAGCACACAGGTAGAAAATGACTTAGAGCTTATAAATAATGATGCATTACTTCAGTACTGGAAAATAATGCGTCTTTTTTCATGGCTTTCCTTTGTCATTGCTCTAAATGTTTGTTTGTGTTTATGCAGCTGTACCTTCAGTGGTCTCAGCCGTCTTTCTCTCCACCCTCCTCCTCATTCTTCTCGCTACGCTTTTGCCTGACCGTCAAACGAATTAAGCGCATAAAAAACTGTTTCTGTCTGACTGCAGAGGATTTTGACCCCTCAAAGTTTGTTTCTGAAGCCTTCACAAAAGCGCAGTGTCTGGGGAAAAACACTGTGTGTGCGTGTAAGCAGGCAGGCGTGGAAGTTTCAGCACACCAGAGTCTATTCTGTGTGTGATGTGTGTTGACAGTTTGTGACGGACCAGAAGCTCGCCCCAGAACCCCTGCAGTACATCATTCACAGAAGTCTGCTCTCGTACCATCGTTTTCTTACTCGCCAAACATCTATTGTTGATCAGTTGAATTCGCATGCCTGTCCATCCCACATAATGCTAACAAAGGGCTTAAGACTGAAAAATACCCACAGCCCGTTCCATACATAATCCATTTTACAATGCTGAAACACACACAAATTCATACGTGTTATACGTTGCTGTGCGTAACTGTTTTACTCTTCTCCTCACAATGTGTTTAAAGGAAATTGTAGGAAAAATTTACATTCAAATTATTTACATTCTCTTAACAACAACATTATCCTTTAAGCCAATTCAGATTTGTTTACAAAATGCAAAATATTTAAATATTGTCCAGCAATGCATGCTGGGAACGCAAACCTATCAGCAACATTGCTCGAAATGCAATTGGTTGTCCAAACAACTCTGTTAGTTTCTGTTGTTGTCTGTTCTGTTGTTAACTTATTTTTATATAGATTAAGAGTCGTTCATCTCTGTGACTAAAAATACTCTTACACTAAAATGTAATTTTTCACATTGCATTTTATCCCTCCTCTATTCGCTTCCAGCCATCAGTCTGTCCTGTATGGTGTCTGTCTGAGAGTTGTGAGCTTGTGTGGCAGGAAGTCTGGACTGATGGAGAGGGCATAGATTACCAGCTGATTAAAGTGGAATTGGAATAAGTAATCAGTGATGTAAGTGGCTGTGCTGATTACAAGCTGCAGACTCCTCAGGCCGCCCCCAGTTTAGATCCCTGATAAACGCAATGATGAACTATAATTAATGATAAGCATATTAAATGATAACAGAGCCTTGTTTTCTCCCCCCACGGCACAGACCTCAGTTTCTTTATTCTGTGCATCCGTTGGCAGATGCCGCCATGCTGCCATTAACCGCTGGCTGGGCTGTTTGCTGCTGTAATTAAGAAAAACTGAGCGTGTTTGACTGCTTATGATGTGTTGTATAACTCAAGTTTCATTTATAACATCCACCTTTAGTTTTGGCTACATGCACATGCTAACATTTTGCCAAATTTGGGTTAGGCTTATTATCAGTGACCATCAATGTAAGATGCATCACTATTTACAACAGTACATTGCTATTTCTTGTGCTTCCTTGTTGTTACAAATCCTGCCTTAAAATTTCTAACCTGCTTTTTTGTGTCACAGGGTGGTTTCGCCTATAATTAATAGCTCTGACATACAGTCAGAGCTGTTTCCTGCTCTGTGAGCTTATAAAGGAGAGCATCTGTTACTGAACTATAGTAAATGGGACATGCCCACTAAGATGTTCATGAACACTTTGTACGTATATTATTTCTGTGCTGCTGAAGTAGAGCAGAGAAACAGCTGTTTTCAGTTCTCATTTTTTTATGTTTTATTATGTAATACTGTGCAGTTTAGAGTTTGTCATTAAATATTTTTTCTCGTTCACAGACAAAAATTGTATTTAAATTTTACAGAACCTGCCAGAATACCACAAGCTACTGTTGTTATGGTTAATACTGTAAAACTTAGTATTTCCTTCAGGTACATACTTTTTTTTTTCATAATTTGACAGCGGTGGGTAATGCAAAGTTGCCCAATATTACTGCAGTCATAATAACATCTGTTATGATGTTTTGGCCTGTGGTTGCCATGGTAATGTTCTTCTCCAAAAATTCAATACTGTCTAGGCCTATCTGTTGCCACAGGTGCATTTCATTGTGTATGGTTTGATTTGACTGATCTT
>JAZGTK010014024.1:0-13976 GCA_036877625.1 Ambastaia sidthimunki | reverse complement strand
TTTTTTTTTAAACAATTTTTAAGAGAGTACAGAAGACAGGAGGTGGGAATGGGGTCAGGAAACAGATTCAGTTTCCATATGAACACAACAGCTCAATATGTCTGAGCACATGTGCTAACCACTAGGCCACAGCTCCAACAAATAATAAAACTTCTGAGCACATCACTGTTTTCTGTGAAAACTTTCCCTTAATCCATGTAATCTTTACAAACTATCCTTGTGAAACAGATGGAGCCCATCAACAAAATGACTGCCCCAATTCAAACTATGCTTTAAAATGAAAAGTACAGCAGTTTTGACACTTAAACAGATGTTATATGCTTAATATTGAGAACCAGAATGCAGGAAACAGTTTTATGACATTAATATAATCTTCTATTGTATATGCAATTTATCTGACCTCAATTTTTGTCAGCTACTTATCAAACGTACATGTACCCCTTCTACCCAGAGTTACTTGCTCAGAGATTGCTCTTTTATAGCTCTGGAAATTTCTCCTTTATGTTTCATTGAAGCATTAACTTTGTCTCAGATGTTTCTACAACTCTTTGTAGGAGAGAAAATAAAGCTACACAATTAAAAGCAGAGATAGTTAGGCTTTAGAAAATACAATAATAAATACAATAATGTTTTTTGCGTTCTCATTAAAGTCTCTGTTTTTTGATTACAGGCTAAGAGGAGACAAATATAAGATTACTAGGGCCTGTTTTTAGAAGAATTTGAGAAGCAGGAGACTACAGCAAAAGTCTCTAATTGCTCTCCATTTAATCACATTAATTTTAAGCAGAAACACTTGAGATAGTAACGATATCTCATTTGTTATTTTTCCTTCTTAGGAATATGTCCACTTTTACTGTCAAGGGAAATTTTCATTTGCTTATGGCAACAACTGCAAAGGTTTAACTGCTGCCTGGCGCTGCATATGAAGTAGTCTAAACCTGATTTAATGATTTTATTAAGATGTTATGGGCATTGTAACCTTTATCAGCACAATGAAGAGGGCTAGTTTAAGATCATTATAACTTTGCAAACGGCATCTAGTCGACAATAAGATCTGCCTATTAGTTGCATAATACAAAGCAGCATTTTGGTTTATCATTTCCCCTGTGATATGGAAGATGACTATCGCACGAGGACAGAATTTCATCGGCTCAAAATAATCATTCTCCCATAGTCTGGGTGACATTCAATTTGATTCAAAGCACTCAACTCATGTTAATATCTCTGCAGGTTGCAAGCACTGATGTACGCCACTTCATAACAGAGGGGCCATTTAAAACCACTGAAAGCCAAGTGATGATTCGAGAAGCACAAAGAAAGCTCAGCACTATTTAATTACACAATATGGAAAAGCAGTATTCCTGTGAAAACTCACATCCTAACAGATTTCAATGGCTCTTGAGGTCATAAGTTTACTCTGTTTGCATGTTGGCACATTTGTGGAGGTTTCACAGCCTGTTTGAAGACACATATAACATTTCATCGGTGAAAACACAACTGTGTGCCATGATGGTGAACTACACATACGTCACTCTCGTCTGAACCAGCTGAAGCTTTCATTAAACATAATTACACAATCCATCAGCCGGGCGTCATTTCAACGCCATCTCCGTTCTCATCAAACGCAGCCCTTAATTGAAAAATAAAGGTGCAACATTGGTGTTGGTGTTGATGTGTGGTTTTGATGGAGCTGCATAATGTGTCATGTTAGGTTCTTATGAAACGAATCAGACTTTCGTGAAATAAAGCAGGTGTGACAGAAAAACCTTCAAACACAGGCACTCAGGCCCTCCTCTGCCAGGCCTCACAACAGCGCCGCACGGCTGAGGGGAGGGGCGTGAAAATGGAACACCACTGGAGAAGTCTAATGAGATGCACCTGGTAATTACTGCCTCATCACAACTGCCATAAATCCAGCACTGGATGTCTCTACACCATTAAAGGTATTCCAGGAGTTCATCCGTGAGGTGGCAACCAGGTCCAGCTGTGAACAATGGACACCTGCACAGACCATCCTGCACAGATGAGTTTCTCACTTCCTGCACAATAAAGACACCTCAGCCCATTTTGTCTTCACCGGATGGATTCGTGCATGCGTTAATGCTTTAGTCCCACCCGCTTCCTTTGTTTGTGTTTTAGTTTGTCATATAAAAGCCCTTCTGAAGCGTGTCACTGCTAATCCCACTGTGTATGCCTTCACATCACCCTGGCTAATTAGAGATCTACTCAGCTGGGGTTAATGGGAGATTAGTCCACAAATTAGAACTTCTGTAAGATTATCCACAACTTCAACCCCTCAGGAAGAACAGACCAGTCACTCCAATAACAGAAATACATTAATTACTCCAACTGTAAAAGAAAAAACTGTAGTCTCTGATTCAGAACTGTCATCAATTATTTTTCAATTAATTACCACAAAAACATATCACTTTGATCTATTGACTTATTTTACTACGATAAAGACTTCACTGTCAGTAAAAACAACAAATTTATTGAAGCTGAAAAGCTTAAAAAATTATTTATTCACAACTACTCTATGTACAATACAATAAATTCCTGATCCTTTCATGGAAACAGGCCACTTTTATGGAAAAGTTTTGGAAAACCGCCAGGTTCTCAGTGAAATATCAGCTGGCTTGGAGGCTGACCACTCACAACATCTGCCAATACAAAAGTGAAAGTGTAGGTGCCCAGAGGGCTTTCCTCAGTGGCATTTCTTTATTCTCCGCAATACCCCTCATCAAAAGATTATAACTGCATGACATCAAACCATGTCAGCCTATAGCAACTTAAGTGTTTAACTTTTGTCAGTGATGCTCTAATACACAGATTAGAGATTTCATTACTGTAGGTATTGCATAGAATAAAGGCAGATAAGCTTAGAATAATCACATGCTGACTTCCTGTTAAAATCACAGTATTAACACACTAAACACCCCCTCAGGTCTGCTCACGCAAGAAGCCTCTGTAGTAGCTATCATAAAACCTCACAGAGAAGTTTACTCATTTTTCCACTTTTTATCAGCATTGGGAAAAAGCTCTTGGCCCAGCTTTGCCAATCTTTGATTTAAAATCCTACTTTTTATTTATGTCACAGAGGAAGTCATTAGCATGAATATTTGGCCTCAGTTTTTAAATGTGTAAACTCTTTTAGAGTAAGAAACGCAACATTAAATTTTAAAAAAGGAGCACTTAAAATGATATACTTTAAAGCAAACAAATATCACAATGCAAACTTGAAAATGCATCACATTGAACAAACCTGTACGAGGTTCCAACCTTCCAACGACTCGGCAATGATTGAAGTCACTGATGGACAAACTCCTCCAAAGATCATCAAATGTTTTGGACCGTAGCAGATTGCATCGAAGAAGGCCCGCAATCCCTTTGCATTGTCACACTGAAGAGAGAGAGAAAAATCACGTCAGAGAAGAAATTCTACAAATAGAACAGCACTGTCAATCACTGTGCCATTGTTATGTGTACACTCTCTCAAATCAGTCCTCCTAAAATAGAAGTGTTTAACCTTGAGAGCTTTCTCTTGATTTACATACTTCATGTACAACCATCTTGCAAAACCGTGTTTCGTTTACAGTGTAGTCAAAGAAAACTAGAATCATAATTCGTGTTAATGGGGGGTAAAATGTGGACCTCGAATTTCGGAATGTGCAAAACACACTGTGATGTTTAGGAGAGTCTGACTGCCGCAGCACTCTGCACCCATTTTATATCACTATGGCAACGTTCTTGGCTCTGTAGAAGTACTGAAAGAAAGCAAAGATGGAGCAGAGCTATTGATTGCCATATGAGCCACTAACTGTTTTATCTTTGATTTTCTGAGGTTGCTAATGATATTTCAGTCCCTGGTAAACACTTCCGAAGGTCAATTAATGACAGTCAGGTTGACCCGACTCCTGGTAATCATCAGAAACATCTCGACATGACACACAGTGACCCGGTCAAGAATTTAATCTTGGTGTTTGGCTTTGCCTGCTTGCCTTTTTATTGTCTAGTCTGGCCTTAAACATGTGAAATGCCCTAAAATCACTATGCAGCAATAAATGTGTGTAAACTTTATAAATAAAATGAGCACAGCACGATCGCAAATCAAATAGCTGCATTGCTGCCTCTGCGCTTCTCATAAATCAAAGCTTGTCAAAAGTAAAATCAACTAAGACATTGAATCATAAACATTTTCAGCTGTTTGATGTCTATTTAATGATTTCATCTGTGAGTTTTGAAATCCATGACTGACCCCCAGCGTGAGTTACTGTGCGAGGCGGATGCGAACAGTGCGCAATACACCATAGGAGACTGTGTCAGCGATATAAGTAATTCATGTATATGTTCCTATTAGATGCATAAACTTTTATAGTAGTACTTTATATGATCATTTGGATATCTGTAACAAATATATACACAATGTGCTTATAAACAGCATTTAAATAATAGTGTGTAAGTGAAATCCACTACCTGTTTGTATACTTAAGTTGTTTAGTTGCTTATTTTAATTCAACTTTCATGTTTTCTAATTTGCTGGGGTTTTTTTTTTGTCTTTTTGTTAATTTGTCTGTTAGCTATTTTTTTGAGGTTGTGGATGGTTGTCCTGACATAACTCTGTACACAAAGTTTCTCTGGAAAATAGAAATATTTTGTTTTCTTTTCATTTCACATTTAATGTTATTGTTTTAATTAGAAAACATAAAAATAAAATGCATAAGTATAATAAAAGTTTAATAATGTGTTATAAAAAAAGTATTTGTTAAATGCAAGATACGCAGGGAAAAGAATTCAGCTACAATAATAACGGACAGCTCATGTTATTTGATAAACTTCAGGTTTAGGCCCCGGCCACCAGGGATTTATCTTAATACAGATACTAATAATTTTGAGCTTGTTACAGATAGAAATGCAGACAAAGATACTGGCTCAGATGCACACTCCTACTTTATAACACTTCACTTAAGGGCAAATACCTGTGTCTTATTCACTAACCACCTGAAATCCAGTTTAACCAGGTGAAAATGTGCTGGATTAGTGCTACGCCAAGAGACTTCCTACAGAAAGCAGGATGTAAATGGAATTTTAATATGAAGAAAGTGTTTTAGAACATTATTCCTTGACCGTAGCAGTAGTTTGATTATGATCAAACGATGCAGAAGAGCATTTTAATAAATTCTATTCTCAAGAAAATTCTCCTTTTATATGCCAACAATTCTGTCCCACAACCAATAATGATGCAACATCTGTACCTGACATCTGTACAACAGACATTCCAAGCTGTTTTTCTTCATTTCTGACAATGAAGAACACTTGATAGTGTTCACTATCCAGTGCGCTACAGGGTCAGAAATAGAAGGGTTGAAAATAGACTGTGGTTTTGCAGGAATATATGATGAGACACTGCAGGGTGAGTCGATTGAAGTGATGGCGTTCATAATGCTGAATAAAACAGCAGGCTTTTAAAAGAGCTCATTTACATATTTCCTCCACATTCACTTAATTCTGGTCATCAGTAACCACAAAAACACTGAGTGCAGAACAGGCACATTCTGTTTCTGTTTAACAGAATTTAAAAAATTTGTCTGTTCTGTAAAGAGATAGTAGTTCAATTCTGGGAATATAGTGTGTGCAAAAATGAAAGCTTTCAGGAGTGAAATGTGCATTTATACCAAATATGGACAACTGAGGAAATGATTCGCCATGACAACAATCAACAACATAATTGTCAGCCATCCATTTTAGCTTCATTTTTACTGTACTGACCAAAACCACTGCTAATGTTCCACAGTAACATTATTTTTTTAATCTGTAATGGATCTCTTTTAAATACAAATACCATTTCTGAACATTCACACAGATTATCATGAATTGTGAGGTAATTGGTGTGGTCATGTGACTGTTACAGCACATTTTTCACTGAAATGAAAAGGCAACTTTGAATATCATCAAGCACAGTGTGGTCGTTTGCCTTATAAGGTGCATATGCACTTTCTGCCGCTTTCACCATGTTGTCATGGGAACGCACTTCTTACTTTGAACACTAAATGAAGGAGAAGGCAAGGCCGGCATTGATAGATATAGCACAGATTGGCTGCTACAATCATGAGGCTATTAATCAGTATTCAGAGGTGACGCAAAGGGACATGTGATAACCTCCATATCACTGCAAATGAATTAAATCGATTGACTTAATTATCTAACAGTCATGTAAACATATTGTATATAACAATTAAAACACTTAATTCCCCTAATTCTTAATATCTCTCTGTCATACACACACACACACACACACACACCCACACACACACACACACATATACATTTATATGGCCAAACGTCCATTAGGTTTAACTTGTATTGAACATTTCTTCTGGAAACTATCTTTAACTATCTGATTTAGTAATTCAACATTCAGTTGGGAATGCTCAACAAGATCCTGGCAGTGGCTAAGTATGTGTTTACTGGAATGAGCCCCAAACTACTCCTAAAGTCATGTCAGTGAAGCCATTACCATAGCAACCCAGCACAGTGACCACCAGTGACCACTTACTGCTGTTGACACTTTCTCTCTTATGGGCCGACTCCAGACGTCCAGTAGATAGAGGAAAATGTATTAAGCCAGACCTCAAGCTCCAGAAACACTGAGGCCACCATCTTTAAAATCATATTTCTAATCAAACTCACCCAATTGATTCAGTGATGTTAAATGTTATTATATTACATTAAATTATTATATTAAATATGATGTTTTGAGTTAACATTAGTTAATTTGTTGAAAGACATGAAGCGCATTGTTTAGGTTAACAGTATTTTCAGTACATGTACTGTAAATTCAGGGGAGCGGGACATTTATTGAATATTTTCTCCAGGAAATAAAACATCAGGAACTGGTTCCCTCAGGAAAAACAGAGTTTAACGAACTCGTTATTTATGGAACCAGCGGTAATTAGGAGCACTGGCAGATTTTACATATTAGGCACATTTTCTGCAGCTCATTAGGAAAACTACAAACAAGCCTAAACTATAAAAAATGTTTGTCATTATAACATTTTGGGGTCCATCTATTTAACATGTCACTGTAATTTCTGTAGAGTTTCTTAATTTTCTTCTGTTATTCAATTCAAAGTGATCAAAAAAGTGTAATAAATGTATCACTGGAGGCATTTTCACTTAACTTAAAATTCAACATCAATTCAACATCAGTTTTTGAGCAGGATGACTTTTTTTACAACGTAAAGTGTAAACAAGCACATTTTGGTCAGAAGTTGCTAAATGATATTCACAAGCTTGACATGCTCATTTATCTGTGTGATCTGATGGAAATTAGAAATAGAAGAGGACACATAAATTTGCAATTCCAGAAGCAAATGACTCGGAAAGGACAGTAGGCTAAGTGTTATTAATGGAACTCTTGCCTCTGACATCTTTAGCATCATAAAATGGCCACCCGAGGTATTGTGACAACAACAAGAGATAATCACGGCAAGCTAACCGTGATGAAATGGCTTGTTAACTGTGGCGAAGGCAGCGGCTGCACCTGTCGCCAGTCAATGGCAGATTACTACAGACAAGTTTGCAACCTGAAGTCCTCAAAACTGGCAGAGAGGTTAAGAGACACTGTGAGAAAGACAGGGAGAGATAGAGGGAAAAAGACTTTGAAAAGAGAGAGAAAATGGGGAACAGAATTTGTCATGCAGTAAAGTGTGTAATGGAATTTTCATTTATCTATTATAAAAAGTAACATTGTTAACTTTCTATGGTGGACTGTGAGTTGATTGCACCACATATTCTATAGTCTGCACCACATAATCTTGGAATGCTAACAGAGTTAACAATGCTAACAAAATCTGAAAGCATCTGAAGTTATTAAGCTCAAATCACACACTTTTCCCTCACTTTCTTTCTGCTCTTGACTTGTGTGTGGGCATATTAATACGACCACTTTCTGCAATCAGACAGAGATGACGTAATTTGACATCCGTAGGTTAACTGTTTTTTAATGCGAAAATGTTTAAAGTAAAAATTAGCCTGTTATGGAAGCGACTAGGTTGAAAACGGTTTGAATAACATTTTTTAGCATTACACTGAATGACTTTTAATTGTCTAGAATGTTTCTGCTTCCTGTTTGTCCATATAAGGAGAGAAGTGGTCTTTTCAACTCCCAGTATATCAAGAGTTCACAAGGACATCAAATATAAATTATCATTATGACCACCATTTATATTTGTGTCATTATGAAATTATTTCATTGTTTAAAAGTATACCACAGGAAGTGATCAGCATGGGTCTCATACAAATACTGATTGTTCTGCTCCTTTTAAAGCAGAAATCAACCAGCCACCACTGCCATTATCATCATCATTCAAATCAAAGTGCTACCAAGATGCCTGTTATTCATGATAACAGAATATGAGGAAATATCATTTAATACAATTTCAAAATAAGGGTATTATTTATAGCTATGTGCTGCTATTCTCAGTCCATAGACGTTGTAAAATGTAACTTTGATGTATAACGTAATATAAAACAATGTGGTTTTGTACATTCTATTAATAGTTTAGTGTTTTATCAAATTATGTCCCCAAGATTAATGATATCTTAAGAGCCTTCTATTACCTTATGGTATGTCTGGATGTAACAAGTAATAATAATAGAAAATATGCTAAAAAATATGTTGCCATGCAGTCTAATAAACATTAAGGTTCATTACATTGCATGGGAATATGTTTTGCAACATATTTTCTTTGCTGTCATCTGCTGTAATCCTTTGTGGACACTTGCACACTATGTCATTCCAGACTTCATGTACTTTTGTGTAGTTTGTCTGCATAATAGCCAATGGTGGAATCTCCTGTCACATGTAGGAGACACAGGGATGAGGCCAAAAGCAGCTCTGTGGGTTTGTTCCCCTTCACTGAGCTCTGAGATCTATCAAGCTGTACTCAGGCACATAAATCCACCTCGATTTTGTAGGACCCCAAGACAAGTGGCATGGACTTTTGGATATTTGTGACTGCAACCAGCGGTGCTCTTCCTGTGGGAATTTTCGCTTGAGATGTTCACACCTTTGTGTCAAACGAAACTCAACCAAGTCGCTTGTTACATTTGTACGGCATGCACTGCAGCACTCAGCTGAGAGGATGTATTGATTGGCTGAGGTTTTGTGGTGATGCTGTTAAGTAACCTGGTGGTGCTGAGTCATGAATCCTCCAAAACAAAACTGTAAGCTTACAGCCTTGTAATGCCATACTTGTGAAGACCCACATGATTAGGAACTAAACATCTTCAGAACAGTTTGACTTGCCAGGGAAAGTATAAAAGCTGCATAATGTTGAGAGTGAGAGAGACTTTACTAGCAGTTTGGACTTGTCAAGGGCCTGCAAACTGTTTTATAGGACTAAGCTTATAAAGTGCTACACCGCATGGCTGAAAAATGACAAAATGCATTAAAAAAAAGTCTCCAATCCATCACCTCTAGAGGAAGTTTTGCTCAAGGGTGAGATGCCATGTTAAGCAAAAGGAGAGTTGCATCACTGTGACATCAACCTCTGCACAGGTAATTTCATAGTCAAAGATTTTAAAATGTTTCCACCTGAAGATTAACGAGACACAGTGTGCAAACAAATGGCAGGGAAAGCTATTAGTGTACTGTTAGGAAAAAGCTTAGAACAATATATCTTTGTAATAGGTGGAAATGTTGAAAGAGACAAAACGAGAAGGCTGGCTGAGGAAAGGGAGGCCATTATCAAGTTAATTATTTCTTGGCTCGAGGTTCTCCATTTTCCCCTGGATGTCTCCCCTGGAGAGCGGAGGAGAGTGAGTGGTGGGGGGTAATTACTGCCATTTTGGATAATTGTGGTGATGTGGTTCTCTGTATAGCATCAGGCCAGGATAAAAGGCAGATACGCAGTCAGCTCGCCTCTCAGGGAAGAAGCACAAGTTCAGGCCACAGGTTTGTGTTTGGCCCACAGTTTCCTAAAGTTTTTTAAGGGGAACACTGGCCAAAAGCCATATTCTTCAGAATGCTTCCCTCTAGCCATCTTCTGGCCTGAAAAACAACTGCCCTTCAGATGAAAAATCTTCTCTGTATTTTTTTCTGAAGCATTAAATTTAAACAAATTTTAAAATTAAATATAGTCAGTGTATGATTCCATGACCAATACATTTATAGGTGAATTTTGTCCAGAGTAGAAGATAAGGCTGAAGGTGTCATGAGTTTAGAACACAACTGAATTACCTTCTCAGCTGCCACAAGGACATGCATTGGAAAGCCCCTGAGTAACCCACCACATATAGGTTCCTCCTTACAGCTCACGTGCTGTTGATCCATGGTTCTGCTCTGGACAGGTTATTACTTAGACCACTAGTCCCTGTCTACACAGAAATCTCATTTTCAAGACTAAGCCTCACCCTAAACGCTCACACTGCTTCAATTTATTTGTCATTATGCCTGTTACCGCAAATGAGGTTATTAAACATACTGAATGAGAAAAGAAAAATGTCTTGCAAACAAAGATATACATACAGCAGATCCTCAAGAGATCAGTCAAATGTCTACAGATGGTGATGATGGTACATTCTGAAGGTCTGGAGCATGAGCTGGTTCCTCTGTGAGACAAGCAGCCTCAGAATGATGGTAAGGGTAAAATACTTTTCTTGCTGAAGGCACAAACACCCTTCCATCTGCTCCAGCCCATAATGTTTAGAGTAATGGATGCCATTTATCAACCTGACTGGTCTCAGACACAGGCCACAGCAAAGGGTGGACAGCTGAGTGGCGTGGTCATATTAAAGACTGCTCTGAGCCTCACACTATTAGGAGTCTTGTGACAACAGTGTCCAGTATAACTGTCCAATATAATTAAATTAACATTTAATCAGCTGCCTGATTGGTTCATGTCTGTACACTTATAGTGCTGAACTTATACTGCCATTATCCACATGTTAAACATGTATTGTAGTAAACTGACTTGAAAAATCACGGTCATACTGTATGAACATACTGATTCAAACCTGGGGAACACACAAAGCAATTTTTAAAGTGCTGTTTTAACTTTTGTATAAAATCCAGTGTTAGGGAGTATCTACAAATAGCAATGCATCAACAATAACACATTTTTTATATACTAATACAAACATAAAATACTGTGACAATTGCTTAGGTTGTGCTACTTTTTTTTAAAGGGTTACCTTTTTTAAACACTGTTATAACAATCTTCAATGTATTTTTCAACTTTTAATTTGCAGCTTGTAGTGTAGCTCTCCATTTTTTTAAGCTGTAATGTGGTTGAACTAATATTATGAGTAGCTTTTTCAAAAAAGCTTTTCCACTAATGCAATCAACACAAGACTTATTTGGAAGTACATGAATTGCACAATTTACAGTATACGGCAGAAATCAGCTGATGAAAGCCTAAACAGAAATGAAGCTTTATTTACATTTGATGATTTGCCAATAAATAAATGCTCACAGGCACAAACACAACAAGCTAAAACTAGATGACCTATTAAGACATCCCCACATCCTGTGTGTTCAACAGCCGTATTCCAGAAAGGAAATGGCTTCTATGGTCCTGGTGATGTGCCTTCACTCTGGAAATGAAGTCCAGTGTGCTGATGTTCTGGAGGAGAATTATGCGCAGGCATTGTGATGTGCAGCGCTGGAGTGCCTGTTCAGCTGGAGAGCTGCGAGCGTTGCAGCCCAGCTCTGATTGTGTGGCACAATGCCGACACCATGAATGTAGATGCATTAACCTGCATGTTTACAGAGCGCCAACATTGACCCTCGCCAATCACCGGTCGGTTAACAAAGGAGAACGGCTTTATCCACAAACAGGTGGCCAGCTAATACGAGATGTTCACATTTAAATGAAACAGCTCATCAGATCAAAAATGAACTGTAAATTAAGACCAAAGGAATTCATGGTTTTATTTGAATATCAGATTAAGTGAGAAGAGCATGAGCTGATGTCTTTCTTGATGCTATCATAAAGAAAACGTCTAAGTTAACAATATCCCACTCACTTAAGTATATTGACTGCCTAATTCAAAGTTATCAAAAATGTATATATGAATAATAATTTATTGTTTTTAAAATCATTAAATACATAAAAACAATGCAATTTTTTTCATCAGAGCACAGCAAATTAATAGCTCTTTATTGTAGCTGACAAGCTTTAAGGATAAGATTTTTTTCTTCAAAGGAAAAGTATTTTACCTCGTAAGCAATGTATTGCAAATTGGCTGAAAATATAAAAGCATTAAACTCTTGTGCTTAAAATATCCATCTAAGGAGAAGGGCTTATTCATTTTAGTGGAGCATTTAATCAAGGTGATTGTTCAATTGAGGCCATTGTACATCAGACAAGTGACCATACAAATGCTGCAGCAGGAGCGGGCAGAAAATACTCATTTGAAGAGCTGATGTATGACACAGCGTTGCCATGACTACAGGGAATAAGCAGGGAGGCTGAATCTTTAGAGAAATTAAAGGAAACGTTGGACGGTTTTAACATTGTACTTTTGTTACACTTTCAGTCAACTCCCTAAATATTTGGGTCACAGTTTAGCCCACACTACTGGAATATTTGGAACAGTCCCACTGAGAAAAATGGACTTTTGTGAAGTTTGAAATATTTGGGGACTTTCCTTTTTCAAATCAATAGCTCACCCTACTTTTTGTCTGGATGAGCTATTTCTTTAGGAATTTAAGATAAGCCTTAAACACCACAGTAAGGGTAACACAAAACTGTAAAATGACATATGGTGGGATTGTGTGGTCTGTTTCCACATCTGCTTCAAAGAATGAACAGATTTGAACTTAAAATAGAAATAGCTCATTATACAAGACCTTTCACACAGTCCAGGTCTACCGTTAAGCAATTGAGATGATTAGTAAGAATTGTTCACAGAAACACCCGTTGGAGCCAAAATGGCTGACTGCTGTGTGAATCACTATCTTGTGTTTTTGAAGCGTGTCGAGAAGTATGCATGGCAATCCAACAACCTAAGTAGGTCATGAAGCTTTTCAGTGACTTCCTTCCATATTTCATCAAATGTCTCCAGCATGCATATGCTACACAACTCTTTTGTTGATAGTTTAATTGTGCATGTGCTGTTTTTCTCGCAAAGGCTATGTACAAGCAGTAATCGTGGGCTAAGCTACACGAGCTACAGTTTTAACTCGAATAACATTAAAGAAATGCTGCAAAAGCTTCATAGACATTTTCAAATATTTCTGCCACCTTCTTAGGGTCACAAGAAGCATCTATCAGGTGAATTATAATAATATCTCTGTTCCATACACACCAAATACAGAGCTCTCTGGCTTATTGAATATAACAACTTCAACCATGTGCTCTCTTCTTTCAGATTAATATTTGACGAAGTGAGCAGGATGAGTTTTGATTACAGCAGAAGTCAAAAGGCCCGATAACAGTCCCTTGCAGCATGCATATACTGGAGCAGGTCTGATTTCCTCATGTTATTCTACCCAGAATCCTCTCATCTTACTGGAAAAATTTCATGGAACCACTTCCTCCTCTGCTGCTATACTGATCCCTGCAAACCTGAAGACATGCTATCACATGCCATTTACCAGACTCAACTGGACATATCACTGGAGAACTTCAACCACAAAGGTTACATTCTCTCGACAGGCCTCCGAGCCATCAGACTCAGTAACTGACCCTTTAGTGTTGTAGTTCTGTTGACCAGAAGGATTTAATCAGTAGGTTCTGATAACATATGGTGTTGTGATCTGATGGCGCACAACACAGAGAGAAAAAGAGACAGAGTTCACACAGTTTGTGTCAGTTCAGTTTTGAGATTAATATTGATAAACTATAACATTTCTTGAGTAGTGTTGGGCTGCTGAGCTCTAACTGAAATAGCACAAAAATAGCATAATACTATAATTTAAAGAATCATTCTTCATTTACTCAAACTTATGTCATTCATATGACTTGTTTTAT
>JAZGTK010014023.1:0-13977 GCA_036877625.1 Ambastaia sidthimunki | reverse complement strand
CACACACACATCAAAATCAGTTAAATATAGTCTTTCTATCTATAGGCCAATTATTATGAGATTATATTTCAGGGAGTAAAACAGTAATTTCACAGTCAGGTTGAAACATGAATAAGCAGTTATGATTCGACCTCTCCCTGCTGTCTCAGATAACACAAAAACACAGAGTATCACACACATGTGGGCGACTCAACAATTATAAGTTAAACACATTTACAAAACAAATCATTCTGAAATGAACAACAGTGCTGTGTAAACCCTGATGTAAGAATTCATTACTGTGAACAGAGTCTCAGCTCTGGATCAGACTGATGGCTACCTGCGGCTTCAGAAAGCTTTCCATTCACATAAAAACACTCTGTACAACTGAAAGAAACTGTACAGGACTGAGCAATTACTCTGAGCTGAGAGTGTGTGGAGCAGAGCTAACGTTAATCTGGCGTCTCAGAAACAGCGGGACGCTCACACTACCAAATTCCAGTCAGGGATGTGTGTGTGTGTGTGTGTGTGTGTGTGTGTCGAACAGTAGGAAAAGACAAGTAAAAAAAAGGTTTGTTCTTTTGAGTTGAAAGCATTCTGTGTGCAGGATATTTACTGTTTTATATGGACTGCGCGAGCTGCAATTCCAGGATACGATTATTCTGCTTGAGAACATAAATAAATAACCACACCTTCATTAAGTGTGCAATAAAACCCCTGATGCTTTAACCTCTGAAAATAAGATGATTCCTTCAGATAACTTGGGCTGCAGAAGAAAGTGTCTTGACTGGTCTGTCACAGAAGCAGAGCGTGAGTTTCCAGCACAGCAAACAAACAGGAGCTTACACTATGATGATATGGCCACAGAAACCTACACTTGAAAACCAACAAAGGTTGGCAAACACACTATCTCACATGCATTCAGCTCTCATGGGTGTGTTTGTACATTTCATGAAGCCAACCTACAGGACAAAGAGAGGAAAACTTTGAGAGTTTGGAAACTGAGATATGACTGTGATGGGGATCGCAACACGGCAAACATCAACAAGAACATTCAAATTCACATAAACACAACAATGCAAACAACCAAGTGCACCCAGAACGTGCCACACTTATCTGGCCTGTGGGAATCGAGCGGAACTCAAGATGGAGAACAAGCTTGCAGATTTACATCAGCTTGGCCACAAGGTCTTTCCTGCTCATGCAGAGGAGACCTGCACAGCTCTTCAGTACGCATCACTCATGAGACAGGAAGTGAGCGCCAGTGAAACTTTCTACGTTTCAGGGTTTTATGACTTCACTGAGGGAAGCGGCCACTCAGGGCCCAGCGGTCTCTGATAAGAGCCCTGCACAGCACTGACCAGCTCTCTCTGCCAATCACTCAGACACACCACAGAAAGACCACCAGCTGCGTCCCCTTTCATGATGGTGTTCAGAGCGAGAGAGAGATTGTGGAGTCAACCATCTGTGAGAGCACAAGAGACAACACAGAGACATCACAGAACGCAGAGGGTGAAAATTAAACAGACACTTTTAAACACAGAAGATGCAATAAATCGTTTGTCATTCTTATGGAATGGTGAGAGAAGTTGCTGCCATGCATCTTCAGTTGTATGAGAGATTTCTCAGAGAGCTTCTCTCACAGAACTTGAGTAAAGATCAGATCAGAGGCTGCATGGGCTGATCCTGTTATGACATCTCTGTCATTAGAGAATTAAAGCTCTGAATCTTCCACCAATTCATTCATAACACATTCAGGTTCAAAGAGCGATTTCCAGAAAATCAACTAAACAATCAAAGTTTGAGGTGCTCAGAGTTTCCCAGCGACAGCAACTACCAGACTGTTGACATAAAGCTTCACGCATTTGTTCCCAAAACGTTCCCAAACAACAGAAGTAAATGAAGACATTCAAAGGTATATGCAAAGTATAACATACAAAGTATAGCAAACAGGTCATACTGTTATGATACTTTAATGGTGTTTTTAATCTGTTTTGGAGCTTGACAGCCTCTGGTCACACAGAATGTCTAAAAACATGAAGTTTAAAAATTACCAACTGAAAAAAATACTGTCATCTAAAAATAGCATCTAAGCATGTGAATAACAGGAACTACTAAAACAACTGCATTAGTATCCAAAGCAAAGTCTAAATATAGATAAATACAAAAACATCAAGCCCTGTGACTTCCTGTGTGCTCGACACCATCCATGAAGTCCAATGAATTAAAAGTGACAGAAAACATTTGTTGAGTTTTGTTTGTGTTTATCTGAAATGTTTCTATTCATCATCACTACACAATCTCATCTGAAGAAAGCACTCTGAACACCACACGCCATGTGGACACACACACAGTCAGTATTAACTGTGTTCAGGTCTGACAGTGGAGATTTCAGCATTCAGCACTGACACGATTCCATCTGTCTTATCTTAAACTGTCTAACAGAACTGTCTTCTATAACGAGGCAACATATACGTACATACACAAACACACACAAATACAAACACAAAAGAGGTTGATGCAGGTCAACTAAAATGTCCAATCAGAAGACTTAAACTCAAGACTAATTTGAAGATGGATGAGGTGAGATTTGAGCAGCAGGTGTTTGTTTAGTGTGAATGTGTGTGTGGCTGGTTTGTGGGGGTGGAATCTCCTCTGTTGTCGTCCTACAGCTTTTGTCATGCAAAATGTAACAATGTGTAACATGCTGAACTACAGGTAAAGCCTAAAGAACGCACATATAACACACAAAGATTGTGTACAGACCAGCACATCAACTCACATCACTCAAACCATTACAAGCTTCTTGTTTAAACTACAGTTACACTACCTACCTGGAAAAGCTAGATAGTTCAAATAACATATCTGTGCTGAATCACAGTGTGTGATTCTGTGTGTGGCAGGGAATCATCTGCAGATATCACAAGAAGGTTTCTATTGTCTGTAGACAATCATGTGTTACAGCACGTATATGATGACATCAGTTTATTGATCAGTTGGAATGTTAGACACACACACACACACACACACACAGTTCGGTCTCATCACAATGGGTCAAAAAATACCTCATATAACATGATATAGTGAAGTATAACACTTCCAATATTTCATTTAAAATGTGTCTGAAGCAAGAAAACCACCTTTCATGAGAAGACAAATGAATGCAGTCATACGTGTTTCTGACCACTGAATGTGCTTTTGGACATTTGGGGAACATTTACACCTGTGTTCAGCACTGACCACCTGACATGGCATCACCCAGAAAGATGTTTATATCAGACAGAGAGAGAGAGAGAGACACTCACCCTTCTCTTGAGACGGTCTCTCTCTCTCAGTGTGAGAGTGTCAGCTTTGGCGATCACAGGGACGATGTTGACTTTACTGTGGATGACCTTCATAAACTCAACATCCAGAGGCTTCAGACTGAGAAAGAAGCAAATCAAAGTGAAACTTGTGAAAACTTGAACAGCATTTAGACAGTAAAGGAGAATTAACACTAACATTGAGAAGTAAAATCACACAGTAACCCTGCAGTTCTCTTCACACCTGCACTGAACTCTGAACTCCTGATAAAAAAGGGGGGGGGGGACTCTGAGACACGCTCTGATGCGTGTGGACTAAAGAGAAACAGCACACGTGTTACCCGTGTCCAAGCGGTGAGATGAAGTAAAAACAGCAGTGCACTCTGTTGTCCACAATGTGTCTGCGGTTCAGTCCACTCTCGTCATGCAGGTAACGTTCAAACTGATTATCAATGTACTGGATGATGGTCTTAAAACTGTCAGAGAGAATAAAGCAGAGATCAGAAAACATTCCAACAGTTTACTGCCATAAAACTATGACTGAACTAAACAAGTGCACTGCAGCCGTATCTCTGCATACAGATCTCAGAACAAAACTGCAGTATAATTACTGGGGAAGCAGATACACTTTAGGAATGACAAACAACCACTTTGTCTAAATAAAGATTATCAGAATGACTCACAGCATCATATCTACAGTCTCCTGTTCAGCAGTGGTCTGATGTGGAGCTGTACACAGGTTCTTCTGAACCCTGACCAGACCACATTCAATTATTTTAATACTTTAAGTTCTCTTATGTCTCACCACCAGCTTCCCTTTGTTCTAAAGTCTCTTATCTAAACAAAACACACACATGATATTCAGTGCATGGTGAGGAGATCTCCAGCTGATTCACAGGAAGTGAGGGAGAAGAGCAGGCAGGTACAGGAATGACGCTTTCATTTGAAGTCGTGTGTGTGATGGAGGGATATTGTTCCTTTCAAACAGGACATACCCAGAATTCCAAAGCAGGACATCATTCATCCAAAGTTTATTATTCTGTCATCATTCCTTACCATCATGTCAAGCATCTCTTGTGTTCTGTCTTGTGTGGAACACAAGCTTCTGTATGTACAGCATCAGTGAATCAAGGCTGTATGTTTGGAAGAGTACAGGGACAACCACACAGCACCATCAGCAAAAACATATCTGGCACATAGTCAAGACGCACACCCAGGACGGATGCATCTGTCCAAAACATCTTCCCAACACTTACAAAACACACACACACTGACCAGTCCTGGCTGTTGATGGCATCTCCATATCCAGGCGTGTCCACCACAGTGAGGCGGAGCTTAACGCCCCTTTCCTCGATTTCCACGGTGGACGCTTCGATCTGGACCGTGCGCTCGATCTTCTCTAGAAAAACACAAACACACACGTTTACAGAACAAAATAACCTGAGCCTGCAGAAACACTGGAGGATGCGCAGGCAGATCATTAAGACAAATCACGCACAAAACACTCATGAGCTGTTGACGCAACAGACCGCCGTCTCAGCAGACATTCTTCTGTGAAAGCTTCTTTCCCGCAGGAGTAAAAATGATGTTCATCTTAAGAGACTTTTCTCTAAATTTGCAGGGATCATGTTAGTCTTGAACACAAGATCCAGTGGAGTTAATAAAGAGCCTGTGTGTTACCTGCTGCTCCAGGTACATAGCGCTCTGGGTACAGGTCAGTCAGAAACAAGCTGTTGATGAGTGTCGATTTCCCGAGACCAGACTCTCCTGTGAACACACACGCCACCCCATCAACGACACAACAAGTGTGTGCGTTTGTGTCTGAATGCATGTGTGTGTTTATATGACACGCACCTACTACCATCAGCGTAAACTCAAATCCCTTCTTGACAGACTTCCTGTGCACCTGATTGGGCAGGTTGGCGAAGCCGACATATCCTGCAGCGTCAGGAAACTAACACACACACATCAGAGCTCTTACATCAAACAGATTATCAGTTACAACCAGCACAAGAAGAATGTTTCATTTACCTTTCCTTTCTCTCCAGACTGAGACATGATTCCTGCTGACTAAACAAACATAAAGAACAACATCAGTGAATCAGTTGTCTTCACTGTACTGACTGATAATTGTATGACTCTAATGATGAATGACTCTAGAAAGTAAAACCAGACATTCATTTAATGGAATAAAAAAAACAGGAATATTGTAGTAAGTCAGACAGTTATTAACAAACAGACTCTTCATCTCACAACAATACAATAGGGAACAATACTGTTTATCTTTCAATTTCCTGGAAACACTTTTCTACACAAAGAGAATGAATGCATGATTCATTCATTAATCATTCACATAGAAAAACGTATTATCTCTCATTATCTGTATCACAAAATAAATGTGGGATAAATTACACAGAGAATTTAAATTTACAGTTTACAAGCTTCTCTGGTTTATATAAAGAACATTTTAGCAGTAAAAATGAAGACAACCTTTAATTTTGAACAGATAACATTAGGTCATTTTGAAACTCATCCTGTTTACTAGTCGCATATCTTGCCAAAACTAAGATTCCTGGTTACAGTAAATGGGGGATTTCCTATCTGAACACGGCTGTTTTAACATAATAAGCCAAAAGATATCATTTGATGAATGTAAGCTGTTAAACTGTCTGACGCTTGCTGCTCTACATTAAACAAATATTTGATCATTATACAACATTAAAAATCTGAAATACAAAATCTGTCTTCAACCTACAAATAAACAATGTTACAGGACTTTTAAAGCTGTAAATCAAAAATGTGTAAAAAGTGACAAAGTGTTTCAGGTTGTTTCTAGGTAAATAATGTATTTATTTTAATTAATTAATTTATTTTAATTAATTTAGCCTTTTTGAAAAAGATTTTGTGGCCTCCACTGAAGCACTTGTTTTTGGAATAGTTCTCAGATCATGCTGAGATTTCTCAATAGCAGCTTGAATTCATGCTGTACTGTCATAACTGTTACGCTGACAGTGTCATTAGTCATTCATTTTTCATATGTCACTATTAGCAATACTGTCATCAAACAACGGCACAATGATGGTCTGGTAGGATGTTCTGTTGAAGACACAGCAGATCTTTATGATGGAGGATCTGTCAGGGGTGGTTACAGTGAGAGAACAGTCTGTTAAAACATTCAAATGTGTTGTCAGACTCCCCAAACCGTTCTCATAGCAACAGGTCTCCAAATTAACCTGATGCCAAATTCCCGAGTAAGTTATTAATGAAAGTCAAGATGACTTCCCAACATGTAACTGCGCCTCACTGGAAACTTTTCTGTCGTCCACGCCCTGTCTGATCATAATGTTCTGAATTCACAGCACGTTATATCTGACTGAGAAACTAACACAACAAACATGCGCTATTGAACAACTTCAACAAATCTGCAACAAAGTATCCAGTGACACGACATGTTTCATTCAGTGTGACTTAAATCAACGTTGACATGCAGCATTTAATACAGTCATGCTGATACACTGTAACATTAAAAGCTGATTCATCACTTCCGGATGCTGACGCGGGCAAACTTAACTTTTCACTCGTCCGAATCTCTTACCTCTTATAAATTCGTGATAAAACACAAAACCTGGAGTTTTTCCTCCTTCCTTGTTTTCTCCTTTCGCAACAGCCCAATCCAGGGAGTCCGGAAACCACCACAATTCCGCCCTTATCCCACACTGAATGTTTACTGATTGACTTCAACACCGGCGCATTAGAAGCCATTACGGCTCGTGGAATGACGTAAACAACACTCAGTGGAGCGGCGATTTAGAGCCAAGATGGCGGAGATGACCCACAGTTTCCAGTGTAACTTTAAAGTCTTGACGTTTTGTTATAAGGGCTTTCAGCGGCGCATGTTTGAACACGTCTCTGACAAAAAACAAACATAATTTTGTTTTAACTTAACTTGCATTTTTACAACTGACCGACTTTTATTTCATATTTAACACTTTATACGTATTTGGGTTTTAACCCATACATAAATAATGTATACACAGTTTCCACTGAAATGTCTTTATTTGTCGGAATTCCCTTATTCGTGCATCTATTGTTAAACAACAGCAGCAAAACGTGTTATAATCGTTTAATGCTTCACACACACACACACACACACACACACACACACACACACTGTCTTCTTATTGGTGAGCAACAGATGCTCTGTGGTGCGATTGGACAGAAGTTTCACTTCAGCGCTGCACCTCCATCACACTCTCCACTTATTCCAGTGTGTTTAAAGTCCGTTATTCACACATCAGAGATGATGTCCAGCTGACCAGCTGTTCCCTTCATCTCGATTCATTCTCGAGGAAAACCCTTTACATAGAAGAATTCCAGAGGAAAACTTTGGTTAGAACATTATTGAAAGGCAAATTTGGATCAAAGGAAAACAACTATTCCAAACAGAAGAGACGAGCAAGAGATGGCCTCCGCGGCGCTGGAGATTCTGGGCATGAGCCTGTGCGTCCTCGGCACCCTTTTGGAAATGACCGCTTGCGGGCTGCCCACCTGGAAGGTGACCGCCTTCATCGAGGCCAATATCGTGGTGGCGCAGACCATCTGGGACGGTCTGTGGATGTCCTGCGCCGTGCAGAGCACCGGTCAGATGCAGTGCAAAATGCACGACTCGATGCTCGCTCTCAGCCACGACCTCCAGGCCGCCCGCGCGCTCACGGTCATCTCCTCCGTCATGTGCGTAATCGGGCTGATGGTGGTGATCGCCGGCGCGCAGTGCACCAACTGCATCAAGACGGAGAGCGTCAAAGCGCGCGTGGTGAACGTCGGAGGGGTGATCTACATCATCAGTGCCATCTTCGTGCTGGTGCCTCTGTGCTGGATGGCCAACAACATCATCTCCGACTTCTACAACCCGCATGTTCCGACTGCCCAGAAACGGGAGATCGGCGCGGCGCTGTATATCGGCTGGGCGGCCACCGCGCTGCTGCTGCTCGGGGGCAGTATGCTCTGCTGCTCGTGTCCGGCCTCTGGAAGCTCCGGGTACTCTGTACAATACGCGCCCAACAAAAGATCAACGCCTAACGGGGACTACGACAAGAGAAATTATGTTTAAACACTGTGAGATCACGCGCTTTGGACTGATGAAAGACAATAAAAACAAGAAAAGATGCTGTTTGCTGTTTGTAAGTTCGTGTTGCACCTGCAGATGTTTTGGTTCCCTCATAAAAGAATCGGTTTTAAAAGCATCTTAGGCTACTGATGGGCTGATGTGAACCATTTGTTTGACTTAATGTTCTGTCTATAGCTGCACATTGTTTAATGTTATCCTCACTATTTAAACATTGAGGATCTGCCTTTAAAATAATGAAAAAGGTGGAAAATGGTGGTCAAATAATCAGACAAAAGTCGATTGTAGGTACATCAGACAGTCTGTAAATGTTTGTAAAAGGCCCTGAGGACAGTACACAGCTGTTACATTAAACATCTTTACTGTATTCATGTATTAATTGTACTGAAGGTGATGTACCGTGTCAGTCTATAGAAATCTCTGTTTCTTCACAGACTGAACACTTGAGTTTTCATCCAGGAGAAAGGTGGAAACTTCTGACTGCTTCATTCTTCAGCCGTCCACACTGAGAGAAAAAAGCCGGACAGGATCTGTGCCATGACCCTTAAGGAAAAAAATGTTTGTTTGTTTTTGTTTGTTTTGGGAATTTTCTGCCAGTAATTCCTTGAAAACAGTTCATAGATGAGTTTTTTTTTTTAAACCTCTTCACTTTATCAAGCTCGACTGAAGCGCTATTTTTTGTAACTTTTTTCATTGTTTTTGAATTCCATGTTTGAATAAATGTTGTTTTGAAATAAAGATTACAGTTTTGACACACGTGTGAATGTTTGTGTTTTTGTTTAATATCTCTGTACATTAAAAGGTAGATTGAGGCAGTTTTCACTAATATATACATACTTCCCAAAAAACATGTCATCCACACACCTGTGAGTCTTTAATTCCTCAGATCTTCTGATACATGATTAGTCTTGTCTAATGTAAAGAATTTGATATTATTTGTTAACTGACTGGTAGTTAGCTTGCTTGAATAGTTCAGGCGGTAAATAAAGTCTAAAATACTACTAGTAATAAATTTGAATGGGCATATCTTACCAGTGTGTAGCAGACAGCAGGTTTTAAATTCATTAAAATGATGTACTTGATGCATCAGAACTAATAAATGATCAGTCAGATGTGATGTGTGGTTTTATACACTATTGCTGTCCAGTCCTACAAAACCTCGTTGCTGAAGGCTTAACTGGTCATATGGCCACTTAGAGCAGCATAAACACATCAGTCACACTTAGAGTGAGCTGGAAAACTCCATGACCTGATTTTACTGATTAATACTAGTAGACAAGACCTGGTCACACACTCTGAACATAAAAAACTATATGTTCAGAGTGTCAGGTGTTTTCAGTTCAGACGTTGTTGAGAATTAGAACACAAAAGTGCCACTTAAAATAAACTATAATTGCTATTCATTGATAAAAATCCATAATAAACCAAGACTGAAGTCATTGTTACTGGTTAGCAAGCTGTTAATTCAATCAGGACGTTATTGAATGTTTTTTTGTCACTCACAGAAGAAGGTTTGCAATGATATAAGTTATAAGTTATGATATAAGTTTGCAATGATATGAAAGTGAGTTGACAAAATTCTGCAAAATTGTGATCAGTTAGTGCAGTCTAATAAATATAACTTGATATATAATATAGATTTTAGTGCAAGAGTAAGTTTCAAAGTTTATAAGTTTGTGAATCCTCCGAAACTCTTTTCTGAGTGTCAAACACAACAGAGCCTGTATGAATATCTACAGCAGCACTTTCAGCTGCCATTGTGGGATTATTAGTTCCAGTCGCCCTTTGAAGGCAAAGAAGGTTTGAGGCTGTAGTCAGCGTGTGTGTGTTTTGGGTGGGAAGGTTAGGAGAGTATTTGGGGGAGGTGCCCGTATTTTAAAAGGACCTTCCATCCATAATGAAGGGAGGCTCATGGGGGCAGCCACAACGTCATTAAAAAACCTTTGTCATGGCAACCACAAAAGAACCTGCAGTTGCCTGGTGACAGGACCCCCATAATGTGGCCATATGGATGAACACAATGAGTGACCGGTCGGCAGACATTCCAAGAAACGGATGGGGGAGAAAAAAAGAAAGAAAAAGGAGGAACAAGAATGTAATGAAAGAATTACTGGAACAGTGTGAACTTAATATGATCAAATGTTCTGAGCTACACAATCTACAAAGTTGTACAGCTCTGTACTGCCAACAATTAACTCATTTGTCTCAGGGAATGTAAGGAGAAATATCTGAGACATGTTAAAAAAAGCATGACACATTTAAAAAAAACTGACACAGGTGCACACACACACACACACACTGTGGCCTGTCACATTCCCATGACAACTGTGTTGACCTCTGTTCTCCAAAGGTCAAATGTCGTTTTCCGCTTTTTGTGACTGACTTGTGATATTATCACTCACACTGTCACCAGGATGATGATTCGCTGTGAACAACCTCACACCCTCAACCACAACCTCGCGTGAACAGCCTCACACCCTGACACTGTTACCACTGTCCACACTCTCTCTGTCAATCAAACGATCCATCTGGAAAATAGCATGATGATAAAACCTATAAATTTCACCAGTGCACCTCTGAGCACACAACACAGGGGTCAGCTGACAGGAAGTTGATCAGGAGAGGCAAGAACTGTGTGTGTGTCAATATGCATTAAAAACAGGAGTATTATTATAATTAAGAAACAATTATGCATAAAAATACCAAAATGTGCTACAAGTCATTACAGCCCTTGTAAGAACAGGAACATTTGACATAGTGGACGCAGAGGTATTCTTAATGGAGATCTCATTTAGAGCTCATCTGAATAAAAATCTTAGTCTTAGATGTTTCCTTATAAGGAGTTCAAAAGACAGGAGAAACAGGAGAAACATCAGAGAAGCTGCAGGAGTCTTAAGCAGAAGTTTTTATTTGTTCTTAAAGTTTGGGAAAGAGATTTTTAGATTGTCTAGGAGAAAGAACTGAGATCTTTTATGTGGACGTTTAATGTGGACATTAATGGGTTGTGGTGACAGAACTTCCAGGTTCTGGAAAGCCTGAGAAGGATTCTGGAATGTTTTTAATGAAATATTGAATGTGTTCAGGTTGTAGGTAAATCAGACTGGATGTGGATTTAACCTCCTGCTGGGACAGCAGCTTAAGAAACATGCACAATTACTCTGTTTAGATGTCTGCTCACTGCCTTCTTTTCTTCTTTAACAAATCTTGAGACATCCAGATTTTCATTATGACAAAAGGAACAACATTCACCACATTTAAATAAACCCTGTTTAAAATCTAATTAATGCAAGAAACTATAAACAAAGTGTGTTTCTTAAAAAAACACACACTTACATTCTTTGTAACTGATGTTTTTATTGTACATGTAACATTCAGTAACGTAATGACTGTAAATTCAATCAAACATGAAAAATAATCAAATCAATAAAAAATCTGTTTTTATTTTTAAGCTTTCCCAAACAAATACTGAGTTTTCCTAAATGTACAAAACTCACGCAAAACTTTCTAAGATCATTCTGTGTGATTTATAAGCTTGTTTCCTTATGAGGACTTACAAATGTCCCCAACAGGGCCAACATTTATTGCTATTACTATACGTGAGCATCATTTACTATATTTGTAGTGTTTTTACAAATGAGGACAGTTTGTCACATTTTGCTCACTTTTAGGTAAAAATTTGTTCCCAAAATATGATTAAGTAACCCCCCTCCACACTGTCTCTCTCTCACACAGACAGACAGGCTCAGTGTGATGTGGCCACACAGAGGTGGCTTCTATTGTTCCCGGTTATCCAGAGCAGTTAATCCTCATGGGATCAAACCATTCAGGAGCAGAATGAAAGAACAACTGCAAAGCTACATGCCAGAGGATGAAAGAACGAGGTGCTCGGCTGTTAATAACAGTGTGGAAGGAGGTTGTTTTCTGTCATACCCCAGAGTGTCTTCAAATCAAAACAGTGATGTATCCCACAGAACACCAGCTAACTAGAGCATAGCTGCTCACCTAACCAACCCATTACATACCAGCAGGGCAGTTTAGCAGAAAGAACCACCAGTCCAGTGTTATTAACTGTGTTTGCTTAGACATGATTATCACTGTTATTACTGCTCATACCTACAGTTAGTGATTTCAACTAACACTGAAACCTTAGTGGTGAATAATAAAACAGGTGGAAAAAACAATATAAACAGCAGAATATTATGAGCTTTCTTGATTGTCCTGAGACAGAAAGCACCAACCCACAACAACCGATAAACCATCTGCAACCTTCTAGCAACCCTTAAACACTAAACTAAACCAGCAGCTGATCTGCACTCATTCTGTGCTTATATTCAGTGTTCTGAATCTCCTGTGGCATCACATGCTGGTACATACAGCGGCAAAAACTAAATGTCACGAGAGAGAAAACAGGGCTGAAAGATAAACAGAGGGCTCAGGCTTTGATAATAACCTACTGTATGAGGAATAAACAAACCCACCCCATCATCAGAGCTTCTGTCCCAGTGCTGTCAGCAACACATTAAACACTCAAAAATAAAACCTGTCATCATTTACTCACCATTAACCCTTTCCAAAGTTTCACCTTATAGAAAACCTTTTAAAACTGGCTATGAATATATGGTCCTTAACTATATATAGAGTTAAACATAACAATGTTGGCTTTTTATACTAAATATTAAACACTCTCATCAGTAAGTCACCCTGGATAAAACTATCTGCTAAATAATTTTATGTAAATGTGAAAATCTACAAAGCATCCTGGAAAAAATCATTGTACTAAAAGACTATTGTTGGGTTTTTATTTTCAATCATTTCATTTAATAAGACAAATATCAAACTCCAAAATTTTATAATAACACAAAACATTCTATTTTACATAACAAAACAACACAATACCAATCAACACATAACATCAAGTCTGTACAGACACAAACACAGTTTAAGTGTCAGAACGTTTGGAGCAAACATCAGCTGCTCTGAGGCTGATGAAGATCTTTAAATGCTATAAAAGATAAAACTTCTCTAAAGGAATTTGGCACCAAACTGGCTGAGAACAGATGTGGAGTTTACACACGAGGTGTAACGTTCACAGACTGGATGTGTGGAAGTGATCATGGAGAGTTCTGGAGCTGGTGCTCTCAGCAGAAGAAACTACAACAAAAACACTCACGTAAACTGACTGAAGCATTGAAATGCATTAGAAACAGCTGAATGTAGCCTCTCACTTTTTCTTACAGCGTTTATTCCTCGTCTGACAAAAACACACACACACACACTGACCTCTGCAGCATTCCTGAGACTGCTGCACATATTGGCATAAAACTGTGAACGTTCACACACTTCCAGTTTTTGCCTGTAAGTACTTACTGAGCAGACAAAAGCAGATGTTTGCAGATCAGCGTCAGAGGAAAACATCTTCACGTCTGGTGTTCCTGCACAGAGAACACACACACACACACACACACACACACACACACACACACACACACACACACACACACACACACACACACACACACACACACACACTGATGTGCTGATGACCGTGTCAATAGCGCCACCATCAGGACT
>JAZGTK010014022.1:0-13977 GCA_036877625.1 Ambastaia sidthimunki | reverse complement strand
ACACACACTCAATAAACTGCAGCGTGCCATCAAAGTTGCCAAATTTCAAGATCAGTGTTTCAAAGACTCCCTGCGCACTGTATCTCGAAACAAATGTGCACGTGAACCCACACTAACACTCTGACCCCACCAGATGTCCATTACACGACTCTGATTGGACAGCAATTTCCCTATAATTTGCATTTTAATAGAAGCAACCAATCATTTCTGCTCTGATTTGGTATTGTGTCTCACTTGATGTTCTCTTTATGTATACAGACATGGATATCTGCCAGAGGCTGCAGCTTATGAACCAGGATTTAATACCAGAGGGACCTTTTGCTCTCTCATACGAAATACAAAACATTACAGAGATATCTGAGAAAGTGCATTATGCATTTATGGGAAAAAATAGTATCAGGACAACCCTCATGACATGAAATGTTTAGATTATTATATCTGTGATCCGGCAGCAATATTATAAAGCTGTTAAGCTTTGTTTATTACTTATTGATCTGTTTCAAGATGCATTTTGATTTCAGTATCTCACGAGTTCAATGATATCGCATGAAAAAGAGACATTATTTTAAATGTACTCCCACAAAGCGGTGTGAGATCACTCGGCACACTGTAAGACAACTTTAAATTTTAATGGATCAGACAGAAGTCGAGACTGTGAGAAATGTGAACTTCAAAGAGAAATGTTTGAGGGAAACAAACGATTAAAAATTACTGCAAGACGTTCCCTTAGGCCACACAAAGCAACAATATTCTTCAAATGACAGCATGATAACGTACCTCCTTATGTGATATCAAACCATGAAACATCTGAGAATCTAAAGAAACTTTTGAACAATTGGGTCAGTGTTCCTACATCCGTCTAAAACTCTTCCGAGCTCAGAATCACACCTGACGCAGAAGATCTGAAGATCTGTCATCCATACCTGGCGATCACAAAGAGTACACAGCTCACTCCCAGACAAGCCAGCAGCACGTACATCCAGATGTCAGGAGTGAGGGGGTTGAGGAAGGAAAAGACCCCAGGGTTAGTGCCGTTTGGTTTGCGGTACAGTATGCTGATGCCCAGGGTCATGAAGGGTTTGGAGAAGTCGATAACTTTCTCGCGGACGTAGGTGATGGTCAATGGAGCCACGGCCAGGTCAGCTATCTGGTTAAGGGGACGAGAAGTAGCAAAGTGGGTTACAATAAACAGGAACTTGCTTTGCTGGTGTAAATTCCAGATTGCTGGAAAAAATGTGTTTAGGTTTGCAAACAAATGCAGCTAATATTGGAGTTCAATCATGGAGATCGGCGGGCATGAGTCCCACAACACGGCTTTAATGAAAAATGACTGTCTATTCAAAGTTTCTTGTTGTTTTATTAAGCTTGTTTAAACTAAAATGTACAAACAGCCTTTTTGTGCATCTTCTAGACTTTTATGTCCACCATATAAGTGGATTGACAAAGGTATTTAAAACACAGCAAATCAACGTGTAAGTACAAAAGTGTTTCTAATAAATTTGAAACCTTTAAAATCTGAGATTCTGTACAGCCTCATCAAAGTATCAGTGACTTCCATTTTGGTATTATTGAAAAATACCTTTTCAATTTTCTTTGGGGTTAGAGTGAACTTGAATACCTTTATGTTCTGAAAGCACAATATCAGACTTTTGGCCAAAAATGGACTTAATCAAAGATAATCAAACAAATGGAACCCAATTTGATTACTTCATTATGCTCTGCAAGCATGTCTAGAGAAAAACAAAACACTTCATTTCAGAAAAATAGCTCCTCTCATCCAATTCAGAAATCATGAGAATTATAGATAAGATACAGAAATCGGTTGTCAGTGAGTAAAGCTGTTGTCTATGCTGCTGTCCAAAACTCCAGTGAGATATAATGGGGACTTAAGGAAAGTTTCTACAAAATAATCAGGAACTATCCAATTTTGGATCACTTCATTGGATGATATTCAGTTTTGATGACATCAGTTTTTATTAAATACAATTTTTAACAGGACGGTCAGATTTGAGTCAAGTTGACATGTATTTTTGTCATACAGTAGTTTAGTTTTTGTGGCATTATGGGTAATAACTTACGTGGTCGATCAGTTCACGAACCATTCCGTTCCATTCTCCTTTATCATTCTGTGCTCCGTATTTCCCATCAGAAACCAGCTTCACTTCATAGGTGAATCCCAGGATATTGGAAAGCTCCTTTAGTAAGTCTAGACAGTAGCCTTCAAATCGATCGTTCCCATATAGCACCTTGTCCGACTTTTTATACATGACGTATGGGTTTTCCTGTTTAAAAGTACAAAACGTGTCACATTGCTGTTGGTAGAATTTTGGGCAGGCCACTCATTTTAAACCAATCATCTTTTGGAAAAATACGGTAGGTTACTGTATATTTAAACTGATCTTTCTTACCAGGATTGTGGTGACAATAAGTGTCCTATTAGCCAGCGAGTCTGTGATATTGTTGTTGTCTTTCCTCTCGGTCAGATTGAGGCCCGTGTAAGAGTTCCACACGCCGATCTGACGATACAGTGTTAAAATGAAATGTTGGAATGAATAGAAGAAACAACAGAAACAAATTGAATGAGAGTTTCAGTTGAATGAACGCTAGCTGTGATATGATAATGAAAAGGGAACAGAATAATAAAATACTTCAGGAAGGAATGAAAAGACTAATAATCGGTTATATCCAGTCAATGGTAAAACGTCTCTTCCTGCATAAAACATTCAGTCAAGCACTCGGCTTCTGTATTTAACACATGGCTTATGAATTCAGGGTTTTTGTGCACATTTAGTTATTCTTTTAAATAAATGTGAGCTCTTAGCAATCCATTTGCTCTATCTGTTGAAATTAAAAAGAGAGAGAGAAAGCGACAAATTTGATGGTGGAGTAATTTAGTTTTGGTCAGGTAAAAATAAACTATGTTTACATTCAGATAAGAAGACATTTTGAGTTTGGGAGAGTAAGTCCTACAGCAGACTCAGCACAAGCGCAGGTTGCAGACCAGTGAGTTTAAACTACTGTTTTAAACAACTCAATTATGCAGAAAATGTTACTGCAATTAACGAAACTATTCTGCTACGTACACATTTTCCCATTAGCATAATAATGGGCTTCAAATATGGATTAACATAAGAAGCATAAGAACAAATTAAAAACAGAAAGAATAAAGCTGTATTTCTCAGAGAGCTGGGGCTCAAGATGACTGATTTAAATTATTTAAAATAACACAAGCAAGTATTAAAATAAGCTAAAAAATTATATTGATTCTTAGTGTTTAGGGGGATCTCATGGCTTAAAGTCGAAACGGTTGTGATCCACTGGAATAGAGGCTTTCCATCATCAGGAATCAAATTCAAGCTCTTTGTACTATAAAAACATACCAGAACTTTCCTCAACGCTCTGATGTCATCTGAATACCACATTACATGTTAACTACATCAGTTTGGTATTTAGAAACAGCCCAGCCACTCACAGTGAGGAACAGAGATACTATTATTGCTAATCTAATTTGTGAACTGATAATATCAGTAAAATGTAAAAAATCTGTCAAACCTAGAGCTGTTTCTGACTGTGTGTGGCACACAGGGGATCCCAGTGTTATAAAAGAACGGCTGACGTTTATTTTTAACAAGGTTTTAACAAGGTCCCTGATCATTTCAGCCTGACCTTCACAGTCTGTGCGGCACATTGTTCGGTGAACCTCCCAGATTTAATTCAGAGTTTTCAAGGAGTCTGTTACGGAACAGTGGGACAGTTAGAAACTACATTCGATTTAAGTGCAAACCTGCAAAGATTGAAGAACTACAGTATTTGCATTTGCTGTATGAAATGCCTGACGCTCGCAACAGCAAGTTACAGGTTCAGTTCCAATATACGTACTGTCATATTATACCTTTGGATAAAACTGCTTGTCCAAAGCTTAAATGTCAAAACAGCAAAAAAAAGTTTAATTCTAAGTGTCGGAGAGTGTAATTAATGGTCATTAAAACCAAATTATGAATTTCTGGCACAGAAAAAAACTTTACTAGTAAAAGAATTAAAATGTCAGCCTGAGTGCTTGCCTTTGTCTTTCAGATAAACCCTTTTGTTAACCCAAAGCCTAATCTACTGTTTATGTATTTCAGTTGTCATACAGCTCACGGGAGTCTGAAAAGAGAGACTTATTCAAATGAACTTTATAGACAGTAGATTAGAGCTGGTGGATTAATGTGCATTTTTCTGCACGCCTGAGTTGCTTACGGGGAGATGTGTCATTATTGAAGCATTGTGAGAAATAGGCGCCTGTTTTACAGGGCTAAATATCGAATGTGGAGATTTGCATCCCAGCAAGACAGTCTGGCAAAAGTGACTGACAAAAATTTCTCTCCATAAGGAAGTAAAGGGATTTCTACACAAGGAGGGAAGCTGATGGAATGATGTCAGGTTTACTGAAGTGAATTTCACACAGGGAGGGAATTTCAAACTCTTTACAGGTTTTAATCACAAACTCTGGGAATCGACTGGAACAAACCTTTGTCCATAATTTAGTAGGTCGTGATGCACCGTTGGGCAAACGCTTTCAGAAAGAGTTGAAGAGTTGAGCAGTCAGCATGAGATGAACAAGGTCAATACAAAATAATCTGCTGAATAAATATTCTGGCTATTCTTTGACTTTTAAACATCATGATTTCAGAAATGCATATTCAAGATTTCACTTAAACGCAAAAATTTGTAACTGGACAAAATTAACAAAACAAAGTGCAAAATTGTTACAATTCTTTTTTCAGGCAGGTTTTCAGACACACTTACTACTGGGAAACTCAACAAAATATGAGTAGTTGCAAGGTGAACAAATCAAGGGAAGCAAAAAACGTTGAGTTTCTCCGTTACCTTCACAGCGACTCTCGGCTGACTCACCTTAGCAGCTCCGTCCTCCTTGAGGCTGATGAGGTCCAAGCTGAACTCTTTGCGCAAACCATCAGTCTTGTTAAGGACTATTCGCCCTGTCAAACCATCCCATTGGGCCTGAGGGGCAAAAACAATGTGGAGAAAAAATGTGTACACAGTATCTGGTTTACTGCTGTGTCCTTCAATCATAGCTATAATAGCATATTGTTCTGCCTGAAGGCATGTGTCTGTTAACACAAAGACCCGAAGTTTCAAGTAAAATTTTTTTTGGTAAATGACATCCTACAGGAAGAGAATAAAAGATCTCTTCTCAAAAACATCAACTCAGTTGTTTCTCCCAGACAGTAATGAGTTCTTGCTGGTGTCTCCTGCTGCTCTGATGTTTCTTGTGAGAAAAAGACCCTCATAATTTCTGTCTCCTTTAGAGTTTTAGACAAGAGCTCAATAATATCACTACCTGAACCTGATCGATGTGGGTTTGAAAAGATACCAAGCAACCAGGGTTTCCAAATGAGCTCAAACATTTCTCCTCAACTACTTTCAAATTCACTGAGTTGTGCTAATCATGTTTCTTGCATGGCTCTTTACTCCACCAACAAATGTCTTATTTGTTTCTAAATTAACTTCTAAATAAACTTTGGAGAATCAGTGTGGACTACGTTGATACCTGACTGACAAAACAGATATAGTTTTTGAACACAGAAAGAGCTATAACATTCTCCTCTGGGAATGTACTTGAGTTCTGTTGCACACAAAATTAGATTTAAAACAAGAAACATTTTTAAAAAAATTATATTGTCCTCAAAAGCCCATGCAAATAAGCTAATGTATTCCACTAACTATTTTGTCTAGCTTTGTTGTGCCAAAGCTTTAAATAAGAGAGCAGACAATCCCAGAATTCAACCAGCCGATAAACCTAAGAAAGAGTAATAGCCCTGTTCAAACTCCCACTGCCTTTGATAAGCAGGTGAGATATCACAAAGAAACAGCACTTCTATCCTCAAGGTCGTAGTGTTTCTCAAAGCACAAATCTCAAAATAAGACACAGCAGATGGCCTTCAACAAGTCACCACCTTGGGCTCAGGTGAACACAGCCGACTATATGAGGAGACACCTGGAGACTTGATGTTCACCTTGATATGGACCATTAGAGCCATATTAGTGAGCTGTAATGACCGGGCTAGGATAGTTGTGGTGGAGTCACTGGAGGCTGAAGGCACTTTGCATGCTAATGAGTTAGCAGAAAATATAAAACATATGCCAAGAAACATCTAGGCTTTCAACATGACAGCAAAAACACTTGCTTCTTGCTAATTTGTCTTGGTTTACTCTTGTATTTAAAGTCGCTTATAGGGACAAGCCCGTCCATATGGCATAATTTAGCAAGGCTGCTTTTTCCACAACATTAACACAAAAAAGTGCCTAAACAGCAGTTTTGCTATTGGGTAGAATAATTGCCCCGCCCATATGGCCTACATGACATCAGCCAAAAAGGAGATTCATTTTAATGGCAGATCAAGCTTTGAAGAAACATTGTGATGGATAGATTATAAGATTGAGTTATATGTTTTTTTTTAATTTAGAATGCGTATTAAAGATAAACAGGACCAATTTTACTTTTTTTACAGCATCCTAGTTTTAGCTAGAAGCAAAAAAGGTTTTGGCGTGTTGGCTTTTGCGTATAATTTGATAATGACAGCTCTTATTTTCCTTATTGGCTTTGAGAAGCTGTGGGTGGTGAGCGTAATATATGGAAGCACAAACATTTTTGGTGCCCGAAATATCATAATGATACTTAATTTTCACCTCAGCCCTACAATTTAGCCCCAAGCCGGGATAAATGTAGTGTAACAGCCCCTACACATGTGCTACCATGTACTATAATGTGTGACTAGAAACGTGCTTCCTGTATACAGTGTACCTTGGTTGAAATGGCTTTGCTCTGAGTAAAATCAGTCTAACACAGTGTAATATAATCAATGCTCCTTAAATGGTGTGGAAAAAAATTCACAGCTTTTTTTGCTACTGTAAAAGAGCCATGTAATTTGAAATGAAATGCCACATAATACATTTTTTAGGTTATTTCCTTATAAAAAAGCAGCACCCATGAGCAAAATAGCTCTCATCAGCATCTCCTGCCCAATGGCTCAACCTAAATTTTGCATTACAATTTAACACTTTATAGCTGTCCAGCCTTCAGCCAAAGTACGTAGATTACTTATTCTAAACCACACAATACATTATTTAAGGGAAAATGACTTTAATGAATGGGACAGGAAAAAGAAAAAAGAGGAGTTTTATTTGTCTTGGCAACCCATTTAAATCACCTATTTAAATTAAATAAAGAATTTCAGTGGTTACATATGCAGTCCACATATTTTGCTTTACTACCCTAAAGCATGTCTAGCACATTAGAACATTTGAGAAATCCAGAAATGTTAAAACACATTTTAATGTTTTAATGGTGTTGTGATAGAATTTATGGAGTTTATGGATCGTTAAAATGCAGCATCTGGACTCATTAGCGCTTTGTCTCCATGTTGCCATGTATAGTAAATGAACTCCACACAGAACTCAAATCTGTAAACCAGAGACAAGCCTAATTAGACACTTAAAAATGCTTAAAGCTGCTTTAAGTGATGTTAGCCTCCTTGCTAACTTATGACAGACCTGGCAACCTAATTACCCATGAAAAAACAACAACATAGCTAATTATCCTTACTGCTTCAAGCATACACCCTCCCCTCAAAACCCTTTCCTTCAGGACACCTATTCCAGTGATATCTGTGAGATCATTCACATGGTATAGTCACTGAGTTATGGTGAAACTAAGTACTTAGAAAGTTCTTAGTTTGAACATCCAGCAAACCCAAGCAAGGACATTCATTTACCAGCCATAATGCCTGTTTTATTTCCAAGACCTGAAATGAAGGGTCTGTGCACTTAGAGAGCCTGAACCATTAAGCATGTGAAATTGAAAGCATATCTACAAATGATAGTGAAAGGGTCATTCAGAATAAAGTGCAGGAGCTTTGTTCTCCCAGACATTTGTTTTAATGCTATCACGGCTGTCATTTTTAGAGTTTGCAGAGGGGACGAACACACACACTCAGAGATGGAGGGGCGTTTTGACCCCGATGGCAGAAAGAGCACCCAGCAGAGATCTGAGACTTACAAAGATCAAAACACAGATGCATCTCTTCACTGCCCCGAGAAACAGTTTTGATTGTAAACAAGTGTCTGTGCAACCTACAAGTCAAGTATCTGGAACAAGCTTTTTATTAAAAAATATTCATCACATCAAATGCCATTTCCATTAATATTGTAAAGTAGTAGGAAATATAATTGATTCTTCATGAAATTCATGAAATGCCACTTACTCTCGTAAAATGAAGCACAGATTTTTTCATTTGTCAAATTCAAATGTAAAATATTACACATTTACTTTTTACTTTTAAATACTTAGGTACATGTAAAAATGTAAAAGTTTCACTCACAATGTATTTGGAAAAAGAATTAATTTTTAATTGAGTAATATTTTGACATAGTACTCATATGTTAACTATGTATAATTTCTCTGCACTTCTGTTTAAAATTTTAAAGTTTTAAGTTGACAATCAAAACCAATAAAGATGTTTCCATGTCACGCATCTATCTGACATAGGGTTACGTTACTTCTAACGTCTCACCTCTTTAAACAGGTTCATGAAGCGTGGGCCGTACCTCCAGGGTTTGTGTCTGTGGCACTGCAGGGAGCTCACGGTCATCTGCGTCGCCCGCTGAGACGCCACGGCAACCATGAACACCGCGTCATACATCAGTGCAGCCTCTGTCTGGAGGAGGAAGGACACGCCCCCCAGAGATCACATGACACAACAGTCGAAACATACTCCGATAATCATCATCAAACATCCAACGAATGCTTTAATTATCAGTGGAGAAAGTATAAGTAAATCTGCGATTTTTTTATATGTTTATTTTCAGGTTTAAACAAAAGTTTTTTAGCGGATTTTAAACATTTAAAACATAGAAAAGGTGTGATGTAAAATGTATGATTTATTAAAAAAATTAACATATTTCTAGGTCACTACACATCCATCCATTTTCTATACTGCTAATCCTATAAGTTCAGTAATGAAAAGCAAATTTGTGACAATGACCACGTTAACTTCTTTATGCTAAAGGTCAAATTTTCTTTCCTATGCTAAAAGTCAAAGATGCTCTTTGAAACATTCTTATATCATGTTGAGATAACATGGATTATCAAGTTTTGCTACAAGTTACAAGTAGCATTCATACCATATTGGAACATACTTGTTGTTTTCCTTTTATTTTGTATACACACAGAATGAGAGACACCTGCCTCCACCCACCAGCCTTATAAATAACGTTATTGTGTAATTATGAGCTTATATTTGACCTGGATGGTAACAGTAGATCGAAATAAATCTTCTGATGCTGTCTGCAATGAAGCTGAGCATGCTGGCAGTATCTACAGAGGCTTCTGGAGGGTGGGTAGATTAGTGTGAATTAATCCCAGACATTTTACCTTAGCAGGAAAAGTTTACTAAAAGAAGTTTCAGACTGGTTTTAGTTAGGATCTATATGCAAAATAAGATCAATATGCAAATTTGTATGCAAATTCGAGCAGTATGATTGGCCCAATTCACTAGGTTAGCTGATCAATCCTCACAGTCATAATGCCGCTCATCAATCCACTCTCAGGTTTGGGCGGGGCCAGCTGACGCTCCATGGACCACTTCTGGATCACGGAAGCCACATACGGATCATCTAGATTTAGGAGGCGGAAGGCCGTCATGTTGACCCCACTGTAACGGTACGGCTCAAGATCCAGAGCAAACAAATCCTGCAAGGGACGGAGAATATTCTTATTCTACAAAGCAACTGATTGGACAAAAATCTGTGTAGTGCGAGATGAGTCATCAATAGTTACATTCTGTTTTCTGGAAGAGAAAGTAAGCACATTTCAAATGCACATATATTGCTTTAAAGTTACTGTTGCCTGCTTTTACAGTAGCCTAAAAGCTAACAGACATTTACTAAAAGCTACAAAACGGGACATGTTTTTGTCACGTAACAGGTTTTTCTGAAGTAAAGCATAAAAAGGCGTGTGATAATACAGCATCAGGTACTTTGCATAAAATGACATTTGCCTGCTTATCACCCAATCCTATAAAAAAAATGCTATTATGAAAGGTAAGCGTCAGGGCATTTTTCCCACTCACCAAAGTAGTAAAGAAAAAATGATAGTATTCAGTCATCATTCCCATCGACATCAGCTGCGGGGGAAAAACACAACAAAACATTTTTGCATAAATCCGGAAAGAAAAAAGCAAGGATGGGTTGCGTTTAAAAAAAAGATGGTTTCAGCAGTATTTAGAGATGAAGTAAGCATGCCACAAATGATCTCTGTGCTTTAAAGTACAGCTCTGAATGCCTGCTGGGACACAGCATGTTCAAGCACTTCTGTTTCATTCTCAATTCATATAATTTTGTGATTTACAGCCTACGAGTTCAGCAGAAGTTCAGAACGCTCGTCTATGGAACAGAAGCTGTTTGCCATCTCCACCTGTTTCAGAAGCTCGGCGGCTACTTGGTAGGAGCAGTCGAAGATGATGTAAAACTCCTGTTCCTTCTTCATCTCTTTCAGCAGGGGGCGAGAGTCGCCTCCCCCCGGAGGCAGCTGGCGAATACGGATCTTCAGGCTGTTTTTTGCCGGGGCTTTGATCAGCTCCTGCATGCGCATTAATCCTTTAAACGACAAAAACAAAAGTGTGATCGAAAGTGGGCTACAATGCAAGAGAAAACAGACCCATCGCCTGCTCCAGTAATTACACCTTTTGATTTCCCCGGTGTGGTAGCAGATGTTTGCGAGACCATAAATTGCCACTTGTTTATCCCATCGATACATGACAATTGAATGTTTTTTTCAGTTTGCAGTCTTTAATCCAAAAGGCAACTTGGTCTTATGTGATATGAAGTAATGTGTTAAACAGCGATAGGAAAGAATGATTGTTGAAGGTCGAATGTTGTGGGAAAGGCATTCGCATGGACCTCTACTGAGTGAAATGAGTGAAAACATCTGCCAGTGTTATTAGATGCAAAAGTTACTTTCACTAGAGTATATTTGCATACAGCTCTAAATCTCTCTAATCACACCATTAGGCTTATGAATAACAGTGAATAACAGTCTTTGGAAATATCTGTAGAAAATGTAAGTTGGTGGTAATTAGGGATGGAAATCACAAATCCGATTCCAACTAATGATTCTCGTTCCTTAACAATAACATTAACAATTATTTTAGTACTTTAGAGGTAGCACCCCCCTCAAATCCTCCATAACAGCCAACTAACCATTACTTAAAATTCAGACACACTGGTTCTAATGCACTTCTGTTGTCAGAAATATGAAAATTTGTTCTGTCTACTATCGTTTAATAACTAGGTTTCCAGATTGCATTTCGACTGTATGTCTCAGCAATAACACATCAATTTGCTTTACACACAACCCTTGGTTTTGATTAGGAACCTTGAGTTCAAGCTACTTCAATCACTGTGGGATATGACCAGCAGGTGTGAGCTTCCTATCAAAACTACCGAAATCACTTTCTAATGCTGGGATTTCAGTACTATATAATCGTAGCATGGCTGCACTGGACCATCATGCTGTGTTAACATGCTGCCCATTTGACCCATTCCTAAACTAATTTCAATTATTAATCTCAATGGCACCTAAATAACAGAATCATGGAAAATCAGGATTATTCATTAGTTGTTTTTTTACAGAAAAAAACTATTAATATTCGACTAATATTCTGGGGTGTTAACTTCTTGTAGCAAGTGCTACTAGACGTATTCGGTGTAAAATGACACAGATAAGTAATTTGTCTCACATCAATGGCCAGCCTACAGTCTCCCATAATTGCCCAATATCATCACTAAACACAGTCTTGGGACACAAAATACAATGCTGTAAACACTAGCTAAAATTGCATTTCTTTAAAGCAATAACAACAGAGGAAAAAACCCACGTTACCTACAGGCGACACTGTTATTTGCTTTAAGTTAGCATACATATTCCAGACTTGTGTTCTGGTGCTTAAGTGGGATCCACAGGTTCAGATCTAGCCAGCGTCATGTCTAGATCCTATTCCAACTTTGCTCTCTTGATAATTCCTGTCCTTTCCCTAAGATCTCCGTCAATAAAATAGTAGAATAAAAAGTATGGCATGATTTGATTATATACATATTATATACATGACTATATACATTTACATTAAATACAACATCTGAATCGCAGCATGTTACATTTGCTTTCAACTTTTAAACTAATTTGGAGAGCAAATCTAATGTAGGAAAACAAACTCAAAGTGTACGAAAACAACCACCAAAACTGATGAAAGTGACGCCTATTTCTAGACACAGAAAATAAACCTGACAGTGCAGCCGCTTTTCAAACCCGAAATGGATTTCTAAAAAGACAAAAATTGCTTCAACAGAAAAGATTTGTGTCAAATTGACCAGCTTTGAAATGGTTAGTGTGTTTGATTCACAGGCAGTGATTTGTATCAGAATCATTACGGGAGCTTAGGGAACAGATGTCAGACCAAATTTACAGCAGTATAAACACCACCAATATTACACATCCCACCAGCTCAGTTGTGGATAACAATAGTCTAATTTGTTTGCAATCCTGTGACCTGTTTGCAGACACAAATTGCCCATAATTTTCTCTGTGTTTGTGTCCCTACATCTCATACTTTTTTCCATTACATCACAGAGTTTGTTAATATGACGTATGATCTAATCTTTGCTTGAAAATGTGTCATTATATGGCCAGAAAATCAAAGCAAGTGTCACCTGTAACTAAAGTTGGTTTTGCACCTCTGTTGTTACTTGTATTGAATAAATGAAGCTTTAATCAGTGTTTACAGGCACAAGACTATGTTTGCGTGATATTATTGAGCAATAATGGGAGACTGTAGGCTGGCTTTTGATGTGAGACAATTTATCCTAATCATTTTACACAGAACTGACAAATATGACAAAGAAATATGGGAAATACATGCCCATAATGACCAGGAAGTAGACAACAGAAACACTCTGAATAAAAAAACGAAACAATGTTCAATATTATGTCAACATTTCACTGTTTTCACAAGCCATGTGAAAACCTCTAGGTTCAACAAAGGCCAAAAAAATCTAAACGTCATGTTTAAAATATATGGACTAAATACTAAGTCTAAGAAAAATAAACTAACAATTAACAGTGACAATGTAAACCAAACTGCCTAAGAACTGGTAGCGCAAAGCACTAACAATTCCCAGGGTGCTAATCGAGGGAATTTACAACAAACCTAGAATTGAAATATTTAGACATTTTGTTTAATGCTGAAACTGTGCTAAGCAAAACTCAGCCAAAATTACACTGCACTGGGGAACACGAAATCTTAAAAATGAGACGCAGAGAGAATGTTAATCCGTTTGGAGAACGCAACAGGGGAGAACTTTTCTTATTCAGTTAGAATTCCCACTTATTTCAAATAGATGCAAATACACACAGACACCAGTTCTTTGCTCAACAGAAAGGCGAGATCAAATATATATGAAACGGTTTAATTTATGAGGATTTCAGTACTGGTGTGGCCTGCAGTGTCACGTAAAGCACGGTGAAGCAAGCTGTGAAGATCCTACTTCAAAAGGCTTTTAACAAACCTCAGCATATTGGGTTGACCTTCAAACACCCTTTGTAAAATTTCTATCCCCCTTTATAATCCAAAACAACCTCACCTGTGCTGTCCTCATACACCACAGTAACAGACTTCCATTTGTAGAAAACCACAATGTCCAGAATAGCTCTGCTTATGGAGGTGTACTCAGGGTAGAGGTTAATGTAAAAATTGTCTTTATTGTCCACAGATGGGTGTTTCCAGCGGGTCTGGATGTGTGGCACCTCCAGGGCGTTGCAAATGGATTGGACAGCGCTGACCGAGGAGCTATGAGCGGGGCCGAAGACCGCCGCGACCCCCAGGGCCAACTGGTCACACACTGAGAAAGAGAAATGAGAAG
>JAZGTK010014021.1:0-13977 GCA_036877625.1 Ambastaia sidthimunki | reverse complement strand
GCCCTGAACCACTGAAACTTCATTTATGAAACAAAGTTGAGTTTTTCATGTACTGTTACAGAAATGGGATGACTCAGTTCCTACCAACATTTGGTGGACCCTAATGTTGTTTATACGTGGTGTACACTAAGACAGAAGAGATGGGAGAAATTAAATGTTGCTGGAACATTCTGTGTGGAAGTGATTCACAACAGTGGAATTCCCTGCTGCTGCCGAGCAAATCTAGCAAAGTAATTGGTCCATTTTTCACATTGACAGAGACAGACAGGAAGAGAGAACGGAGGTGAGCTAAAATATAGGAAGACAAACAAAAAATAGAGAAGGTTCTCTATAAGCCTATTTTTTTTCTTAAATGTACAAACCAAAATTGTGCTGTGCATGTTTCCTGTTCCATTTAAATGTTACATACTACAGGTGTTCCAGTAGCTCTGTGGGTAGAGCATTGCGTTAGCATTTTCGAAAGGTTGTGGGTTTGAATCTGAGGGAACACACATACTGACAAAATGTACAACTTGAATGTTCCACACTTCCAAGGGGGGCTCGATATGACTTAAAATAAGCATTAAAATATTACAAATGTTTATTTTTATAACACATACATTTTTCTAGTTATGCCAAGCTCTAGAATATTTTATTGGGTAGGAACTATGAGTGAGGGGGCTTCAAATATTGCTGTGGACAATGGTGTTTAAGCCAAAAAGGCTAAGATCCACTAGTGTAATATTTGCATATATATTATGTATATATGTATATAATACATAATATAGATATTATGTATTGTGCACATAAGATAAACCTCAGCCAGGTCTGGAATTTTTCTGACCGCAAACAGTGTGGGAAAGGTGTGACATTCTAACCCCCCCACTAACACACACACGCTCACATATACACACAAAGCCTTTCAAAGGCCTAGAGCTACAATTGGGTTATAGAACATATGGACTCTAACGGCATGGCTTCTTTTCTAAACACAGGCAGACAGAAGACAGAACAGCAGCAGTGAACTCATTTTTGAACAAGCAACAGAGGACACAAAGGATCAAAAAGGTGAGAACACAAAAAACAGAGAATCATTTTAAAGACTACTTGTAGTTACAATGGTTGTTGTAGTGTTGTGTGGCTCAGTTTTGAGGCCAATGTTATGCTTATGTATTTCTAACCTCGCAACAGTTCACTTTTAGCATGTAAAATGTACTGTCTTTTTCTTTCAGGAAAACAAAAAATATCGATGACTCATCATGCACTCCACAGATTCTTGCCCAATCAATGCTCTTTTCCCCTTAATACTTGTAACCGACTAGCAAGTAAAAAATCATGGCCACACAGAATAAAACACACACATATACAGATTGCACTGTATGCTGCTCTCTTATGTAGAAAGATATGTTGAAAGATTTGTATACCAGTAAGCATAACCAAACAGCACTTTAATCAGACATGCTCACAGCTTTTAACATATCAGCACCTGCAATGATAGTGTGCTGCTAAAAGTTTGTAGCTGAGTGTGCACATTTAACAATTATTATTTATGTAATGTTTCAGTGTTTTTATAGTGTGACCAAGGGCATCCATTTACACACTTTACCACTGGTGCAAAGCTTCTTTTAGAATGTTGAACCTTTCAATCTATTATACTATTATACATCTTGATTATTCTTTTTGTGTTACATTAAAACAGACTTCAAACGCCCCCTGCCATTGCACTGCTGTTTCTCTGTTGCCCTTCCTGCCCCTGCAGAAATGTGGCAGAGTTGAGTAAATGGCACGCATATGGCCCTCTCTCTGGGGCTACAGATGAAAGGAAAGCACCCCTGTTTCTCTGCAAACATATACACAACCTTTCAGCGGCATATAAACTGTCAGAAAACAGAGGAGGGGAACAATTTTAAAATGTATCAGCTTGGCTCATGAATATTAATTATGTAATGTCATGCAATTAATATTTACTAGGGCCCCAGGAGTTTATTTCCTCTTTGTTCTTTCATACTGACTCAAAAGTGATGGGCAAATCAATAGAGCTATTAATGGCTGTTTTTGTGAAGCTTATGTCTGAGAACTTACAAAGGAAATAACCAATAGCTGATGTCACAGGTTGGATATAGACCGTGTTGCCAGTGAGAGGGTGAAGTAAAGGGTTAACTGAAGATGTCTCTGTCATATCTCTGAGCCTCTAACACATCACATTCCACACAGACTTTGTATGCCACTCAGCCACACACAACCTTTAGGTTACTGGCATTTCTCACTTTTCCTGTCACCAGCACTGTCCTCTCTTAATCTCTACTTCTCTCTCTCTCTCTCTCTCTCTCTCTAAAACCTTATAAGGTAAAGTTTGAGATCTCTAAAGACAGACAGAGACTGACTTTACAACACAGACTCTACCCTGCATTTGTGTTGATGTTCCTTGTCTGGTCATAAACGTCTCTTTAGGTCTGATTTACTGAAGTGGTCCCTTCTCTAAACCCTTTAGATGTATGGTGTCTTCAGTTTAAAGTTGCCTTCGGTGAGCTCCATCCTTGATTTTAAGAGTGGAACATTTCACTGCTGTCAAATCACTCTGTATCTCAGTTGCCTAGCAACTGTGGTCTATTGTAAAGATGCCTGTAATGGTCACTAGGTTTAATAAAAACGTCTTTACGTAGGATTAACAGAAGCTAAGCATGAAGATGTTGCTGTTCTCAGAAAATTGTCTTTACTGTTTTATTGGATTCTGCAGTGCACATCATTTTTTCACAGTTAATTATCCTAAAGATCCTATAGATATTCTGTAGCATTTTTACAGCACAAATGCAGCATTTTTACCAGATTATAGTTTATGATGTTATCAAAACTTAGATATTTCTATTCCCTTGTTCATTTGATAATGTTATTTTCATTGGCATATAAAATTACACATTCACTTTAGAATTGTAATGTAATAATATCAGGAAACATCATTGTAGATAATATGATAAGACTTTGGACATTAACCACAAACATGTGGCTAGACAAGATACTGACTACATTTGTGAGCTTTATTGGTTTATGTGGGAGGTTACAGAGTCATGTCATGTCAAGGTCTTATTTCCCTCTGGCCAAGTTAAATGGTCCTTTCATTTTAACCTTTTTAGTAACTAACACTAGAACATAAAATCACTTTCACATTACAAACATACACTCACAGGAAGACTTGTCTTACAGTATTGTAACAGAGGAATGAATGTAAATGTAAAACTGAGTAACAGAGTAAATGATACAAATTGTAATTGTTCTTGTTTGAGTTTATGGGGTCTTTGCTGTCAGGCTATGGTCCAGCAGGTTGGGCTTGTAACCCAGGGTTACCTTAAATGAGGTCACTTTGACAGCTGCCAGTCTAGTGCCCCCTGCTGTTTACTCTCAGCAGCAGGCTTTTATCTTTAACCTCACTTCAGGAGGGCCGGCTGAGATTAGAAACTCCAATACACCAAAGACCTTTGAGCTCACAGTCAGGACAGGTGTGTCACAGTGTGCTATCAATACCCATATGGCAAAGCATGTATGATAAAACACGGTTACACACACAAGCACACACACATACGCACACATACAAAGGTTTGTTGTTTTTATTGCCCTATAGCGTAAAAAACGTTTGCTCTTACTATACTTCTTTTAAACTTTTAAAAAATTAAGAAAGTATTCTTTCAATGTACTTTCTATGTTCTTTAGTTGTTGTAACTGAACTTGTGTACTCAAAGTTCACTGCTACACAAAGTATACTTAAAAGTACACATTTATTAACTAAAAAGTGGGGCAATTTAGTTCCGAGTAGTATTGAAATAGTACACTTACTAGTATAGATCTAGTATAGAGTATAGTATACTACACTAGTATAGAACTTACTACATAAAGTATACTTAAAAATATATTTGTACTTTGGATAATAAATGACCCTCATAAATAAAACCTGACCATCATAAAAACCTATGGATATCAGCAGAGACATCAGTAGATGTACATTTGAAAGCACTCAGTATACAGTTTTAATAGTACTTGAGTACAGTAAAAATTCTTAGTTACAGCAATACATTAAAGTATTTTCACACTGCAACTTCTTGCTGAATTTATCTAAACCCATATGAACCTTCTCATGTGTTTCAGTGCAACAGGCCTGAATCAGCAGCCCCATGGCCACCAACAACACTGCTAGCATTGCTCAGGCTCGCAAACTGGTGGAGCAGCTCAAGATGGAAGCCAACATAGACAGAATAAAGGTGAGAGAAAAATAAACTATTGGTAAACATATCTAATTAATCTCAGTATTTACTCCATTACAAGCACAGTGAAGGTTATTGGACAGTGTGTATGTGTGTATTTCGAAACTGCGTGTGTGTGACTGTATGTGCTTGCATGCTTCCACAACAGGTCTCTAAAGCAGCAGCAGATCTGACATCATACTGCGAAGCCCATGCTAAAGAGGACCCCCTGCTGTCTCCTGTGCCTGCATCTGAGAACCCCTTCAGAGAGAAGAAGTTCTTCTGTGCCATCCTGTAACCAGTGCTGCCCAGCCACGGACTCACTGGCTCCCTCTGGGATACACTCATGGACTTAAACATGTTGATCTTTTACAAGGGCTGAAGAGGTGCAGTGGAGAAGCCTTAAACTCTCCTGGCTCTCTATGAGCCCTGATTATGCCACTGACACTACCAAGTGGCCTTGAGCTCAGCATGGTTACAAGAATCTGTTGAAATTCATGAGGGAGAGCAGCACACAAATAATTGACTGTCATTGTAGCAGATCAGACAGGATATGTTGTGAAAATTGAAGTATTCAAAGGTTTCTGTGGTTCTGATAAGGTTTTTAAATCTTTTTCTTTATTGAATTTGTAGTTGCCTGTGATTGTTAATCTAATCACCGGTCACGTCTTAGAACCCATTGATAACTAAATTTATTTAGTTAATTTAAATTTGATAATCTAAATTTATTGTGTTGTCTTTGTTTTCTTTCCAATTATTTGTTTCTCAGATGAAATTGCTGTAGGCCTACAATATAGGTAGCTTTCTGTAGCCATTTATGGGTACAGAAAAACGTTTTATTTAAAGAATGACAGTTTAGTGAACTTTTATAATAAATTACGCTTGAACAAATATTCCTAAAAGTATCTTTTAGATGCTGATAAAAATATTTGACTGTGCAGCCAATTGTTTTTTTTTGTCTTCAAAAGCATAGTTATCTTTTTACTCTTTGTACAGAGAAGTTCAACTGTTGTGCTATTTGTTTTAGTATTTGTGGTGATATTAATAATAACCGCATGAAGCCTGACAACGTGCGTCTTTTTTCTTTTAATTTGACATGTTAAATCATAACGGGCAGTTTTTCTTTTTTTATGGAGTGGCCCAAACGACTGTTGTCTTGGATTTGTACTGACATCTAGCGGCGTAAATAAACCAGACAGAGTAGATGGCTTATTTAATTTCTCTCGCAAATGAAAACTAAAGCATAGACTTTCAATAGGTTGTATGGTTTAACATTTTTTCAGAGCTTTTTGTCACCTGGAAACAACTTTGGAACGACATGTCTTCAATCTTGAAACCAAGGTACAAAAACGGTTTATTTTCAAGGTGCATCTCACAAAAACAGCAGTTTTTCATCAAAGCACAGATCAGTCTTAAACTCAGCACAATAAACAATAGAATTAATGCTCTTCAACTCTTTAACACGTGCATTTTTTAAAATATCAGTACAAAGATGTGCAACTGTATTTAATCTGTGTTTAATTCATGTTTTCTTTGAATTACGTTGTAATTCCATTTTTTGCCCATCTTGATCAGTAACAAAGATAATGACAGCAAACTCTTTGGTCTCCTCCCCCAGCAAGCAGGACATCCTATTGTTGCATTTGGACCGAATGCAATGATTGGACAAATATTTAATTATCCTGCACCTTCCACAGAAGGTATATATTTAAATAAATACATTTATGCCACTTTACTTAGTGATTGTATCAAGATGTAAAGAGACTTTCAGCCAGCATAACAAAAAATGTTTCTGGAAAAAATTGCCTACAATGTCTTTAGGAATTACCTAATTTTGTTTGTTTATTGCAAATTACATTAAACATATTTGATGAAGCTTCACTATTTTGTTATTTCCTGGTTCATATTCAAATATGTAATATGTATAAAGTAACAACGTTGGTTGCAATTATAAATAGACTTTTTAGACTTTCTTAGGATTTTGTTTGGCTTCAATTTAAATTACAATTACAAATATTAAGTAGGTTAAATAAAAAAAAAAAAATACAAACAAAATAAATAAATTCTAAATAAATGAAGACAGGCTGACATAAACAAAACCAGTTTTTGTTTGTAAATGTCCTTCAATCTGTCCCCCTGCACTAAATCATGACATTTCAAAATGTGTCACAGATGTATTTATTAAAGCGGTAATCGCTCCTCAAATACAATGACATGGTGACTCAGACTCTGACCCAGACAAATACACCAACACATGCACGATGCCACCAGCATATGCCTCATTTTAGAAAATAACAAACTCATCACACGTCAGCGTTGTACAAATGCGTCTGTGTGATGTATTGCCACGGAGACTGGACTGACGACAGTCTGGAAGCGTGTGAATCACTGTGAAACATACAGGCCTGAGAATTTTTTTCACACACAAATTGGATCAAATGTCCAGACGATTGTTTATTTCAGGGTGCAAAAATGACAAGGGCTCTTTGTGCTTTTGACCAGTGCATTCAGGAATGTTTGTTCTCTAGATTTTTATAAAATTTCTGCATTGCCTTTCAACAATAATAAAAAACAACTATATCATAATTTACATATTTGCTTATATCAATGACTTATTGTCTGTCATTTGTTAGGTCATTGTTTATCAAAAAAAAAATCATTGCCTTGTATATCTTACATATGTGCCATTGCAAAAATGTACATTTCCTCTGTTTTTACATATTTTATCTATGTTGTTTTTTTTGTGTAATCTGAATTCAACCTTGTTTGATCAACAAACTCAATCTATTCTGGTTTTGAGTTTTACCTCCTGCAGAATGAGTTTTTTTATGCAGGACAGCAGATGGCACTGTAATATCACTTATAGTCTATCTAACGTATTCAACGGCCATTAATATTTTTACGCTAGGGGAAGTAATCTTTTATTTGCAGTGGCAATAAACAGCTTATATCTTCAAATGTTTCTGTTCTATAACCAACAAATAGAAAAAAACGCTTCATTCTCTTTAGAAAACGTTTAATGTGTATCATAAATATATTATTAAATTAAATATAATTAATGTCAGAAAACAGAAACAAGTAAAGAAGGTCTTTATCAAAAAAAGACACTTGATTTATGTTTGTTACTTATTTTAGTGTAAAAACCATCTTGCATACTGTGTTGCATTGTGGAAACTGATCACTGACTTGGTCTCATTACAGGAACAGTTTCCCTGGAATAACCTGCGGTTAAATTCAAGGACACAATGATGAAAGTTCATGGACCAGTGGGCTACACTACACCAACACACAAGTAAACTGTTAATGCCTCCATTCATCTTCTCTCTGTGAACTTCCCACTAAGAGTCTTTGGACCGACGCACTGTGGATATTAATTTGCTTTCAATAATCAGCAGTTTGAAATACAATAGGTTTTCCCATCCAATAATAATGAAGCCTTTTTAATAGGATTTACTTATAAGGGAGTGTGTATGACTGTGTACACATGCATGTTAATGTATGTATACCGTTATCCAAATATCCCTGACATATTGCATGTGCGCCTCTCAGTGCTTTAGCTTTCTATACATTGCCTGTGGTGCTTTTTTCGGATTTCTGGTCATAAATGTTTTATATCAGAAAATGTCAACAAATGTCAGCAAAAATGAGCTTGAAATAGTTCCTTCCAGGGCAATAGAAAATATATAAATAATAAATGCATAAAAAATAAAGCTGTTCATACATGTAAACAAATATATATGAAAAGTGACGTATTTGTCAAGGTATAGTAACCCATACTTGAAATGTGAACTCCATTTAACCTATACTGATGAGTAGTGAACACACTGCAAGTCGCGATCACACACACACCTGGAACAGTTGGCAGCTGCGGCGCCCAGGGAGCAACGGGGAGAAAGGTGCGTTTCGTAAGGACACCTCAGTCGTTTCCTGCTGGTACTGGCAGTCGAATCTGCAACCTTTGGTTTACCAGTCTGACTCTAACCATTAGGCCAGGTATGACGGTTATTACATTAATGATTTTGAGTCAAAATATGACAAATATTTGACTATTAGAATTAATAAAACAATGCATATGAAGTCTTGCAAACTCTTTGTAGTACTAGAGTTTTATTTTAATTGAGTTAACAGGTGTCTTTTAATAGATTCTGGTTGGCTTATTTTATCCTAAGTGTGGAGGAACAAATGCAAAAAGGCTTTTTGTGGACCAATGACATTTGTGAAAGACGAAAATGAGAAATAGATTATTATTACCACTACATCCATATTTTATTTCCAAAAAGTCACGTTACCAAATTGAATTTACAGTTGCAGTGGGACGATTTCAATGAGCACCATAAATAAATGCTGAACAAATACTAAGATTATGCTTTCCAGACGTTATCCATGCGCTCTCCAGGGGCCAAACATGTGAAGCTGTGCTCGCTCTAGGACCCGGTGTCCCCTCTTTTGGCTACTTGATGCTCTCAAGGCTCACGCCTATATGGATTTCAAACAAGCCGATAGCCCTTAGATGAGCAGCACAGGATACAGACTGATTGCGTTCCTTAGCAACCAGGATAAGCTGGTTCGGTTTTGGTTGGTTCGTGCCCAACTAAGACATCACACAAGAAAACATATTTCAAGTATCTGTGCTCTCACCGTGCGGCTCCTTATGTCTCTGCGCGCATACTGGGAGTTTCCGTGAACATCACGGATGAGACAGAGCTTCAGGGGCGCAACTTTTCTCATTACTTTGTCTTAAAGAAGCGGCACAACTAAGGTAATTTTATTTGTCTGGGATTTTTATCAGTTGTTTCGTAAACGATTTTTTTTTATTTTCCGAAGCAGTAAAAATTTGACCATCAGCCATCTAAACTTACTGGAGGAGAACGTGTCAGTTTAATACATTATTGTGGTTATGTTTGGTCTCAGTTAAACTACTTATGGTTGTAAAGTCAGAAACATATTCATTTTGAAACTTTTAAAGACTGCATTTGACCCGCAGTTAGAATTAAATGTCATTGCAAGTTTTGTCTTATCTCATCCACAAATAATTCTCAATTGAGACTGCGATTACTTTTGCAGGGAAAACTTAACAATGAATCAGCGATGGGGTCATTCGCATGGATTCCTGCTGTACCTTACTCTCATGGCTCTATGGCGTGCACGGTAAGCAATGATATGCGAGATATTTGTGAGCTCTTGTGAGCTTTCACCATAAAAGCTAAACCCTGGTCAACATCACCCATACGTGCTCTTCTACCAAGGTGGGTTGTATCACCAATGGAGAACAAGGGCCTTTTAAATTATGTGCAAAATTTATTCGGGTTATTCATATTTACTTCTACAAATATAAACATAAAAAATGATAAATAAAATCTAAAAACCTATTGGTTTTTACACAGAGACATATTAATCTTTTACTGTTACCTCAGGAGGGTGGTGGTCGTATATAGTATAACATTAGTAATAGATAGTAGTATTTAATAGGTAAATTGAGGTAAATTGATGATGGTATATTTTTACACTAATTACTAAAAAAAGCTAATTACATGAATGTACATGTAAATATGCACATGCATCTCTGGGAAAAGGTGGTATGGAAAATGGATTGGAAATTTCATGCCACCTTTTATAAGATCAAGTCTCATGTTTTCTGCTACATCAGTCATCTCAGACTGTCTGTGTTTGTGCTTTGGCCAGATGGACATCTCTTCATAACTTCCCTGGAGTGTGTAGGGCTCTATACTGATGAATCTTTCTCTGCATGTAACTTTGTATATGTATATATGTATACCCTGAACACAACAAACAGAACCATTTGATGCCAAATGTATCTTGTGTAGTTCTGATGCAGACGTGTCAGGCTCAGATGCCTTTAAAAACAACATCACCCTCTTCACCCGGATTCTGGACAGACTGCTTGATGGCTATGACAACCGATTGAGACCTGGCCTGGGAGGTAAGATCACAAAGCTCCTTTAACTTTGAATTCTAAACTGTGTGATGGTTGAGGAGTAGGAGTTATTTTCGCTCTGCAAAGCCTCATTGAACAACCTAATTTCCTGAAGTTGTTACAGTAGAACACCTATGTACACTTAATGATGTACTAATGAGAAAAATTATAGTAATTTTCATAAGCACACTCTTGTTACTAATACAACTAATACAATCTAATTTCTTTAGAACTTGGTAATAAACAGAAACAAATGTTTTAGAATTAATCATTTTAATTTAGTAGAAATATGTAAGAAACTTACATACACAAAAAGCTCAATTGGTAGAGCATTGCGTTAGCAGCTCAAAGGTTGTGGGTTAGATTCCTAGGGAACACATGTACTGATAAAAATGTATTCCTTGAAAGCATCTGTCAAATGCATAAAAATGTAAAATTTTACTAATGTTTTTCTGTAAAAGACTGACAGCATCAGAAAAAAATTATATTTACAGAAATGTATTTGTATTTGTATGCATATTTGACCTAATTTTTATAATGGCTAAATTAATGAGGTGTTGATATACTAATGATCTGAGAAGCTATTCTTGAGTAAGAAAGAGAAATAAACAAAATCAGCAATCACAGCTCCCCAACAATCAACAAGTCCTGCCTCTGCAGTCTGTCAAGGTAAATATATGTTTTTGTGCCCCTGCCATCATTTTAAACTCTGAGCTAGGCAATCTATTACTCACCCTTATGTCATCGGTGAAACAAAAGCTTCTGTTGCTCATACAGAAAAGTGGATGGTGATTTAAACTGTGTTCTGAAGTGCTCTGAAGTTATACAACAGCGTTGTTTGAGGAACAGACTAACATTTAAATCAATGGCTAAAAATCTGGAACAACATAAATAACAACTGGTATAATAAACCACTTTGTAGTGCATTTAGAGTTTGACAGCATAAATAATCATTCATGTTTTTGTATGGAAAAAAGCAGCTTTCTGAATCTTCATTTTGTATTTTATGGAAGAAAGAAAATAGTACAGGGTCAGAATGACATGAGGGAATGATGACGCAAATATCATTCTTGAACTATTACTTTAATGTCAGGTAATAATTGTTTTAAAAAAAAAGTGTTTTTTTATGCTGTGTGACACAGATCGAGTAACAGAAGTCAAGACAGACATCTATGTGACCAGTTTTGGTCCGGTATCAGATACAGACATGGTAAGACATTCCTCCTCACACTTGATATCACACTTAGGCCCTCCAGCTCTCTCTCTCTCTCTCTCTCTCTCTCTCTCTCTCTCTCTCTCTGTCTTTCCCTCTTTCCCCTTTTGTTTATTCATAGCATTTGAAACCTGCTGCTGGCTAAAAGCTTTTCTAAGTTCTCCTGTTTCCCCAACTTTACAGTCTCTGCTCTGTTCAAAAAAGTTGAAATGGAAGCAAAAGGATTTTTATTCATTGTTTGTTTATTGTCTGTTGCTGTTGAGTGCTGAGGTTTTTCTAACCCACTGAACACTCTCACAGAACCTCCTGATTCATAAAAACTAAAATGTTATGATCTTATTATGTCAGACTGATAGCCATGGTTATTTGAGTATTGCTGTAATGTTTTTTATTTCTGGGGACTCCAGGGAAATTATAATTTACCTAATTATTATTCTCCCCTGTTCCCCAGTCATTACTGAACCCTTCTCTTCATTGTCCTGTTGGGTATTTTAAACCTATCAGATTATAGAGAATTGTACTGTAAATTACAGCATTGTGGTTTTGAATTGTTTTGCAAATAATAAAAATAAATATAGTAAAAAAATAAAAAAATAGTTCTAGCTGTTTAACAGAATTATTCTGTCTGTGTACTAGTATCTATGGCTTGTAAAATTTCCATAGTACTATAAGATTCGAAATCTGTGGATTCAAATTTTTGTTTGCGTGTCTGATTATGTGCTATTAGATACTATATAGGAAGGAAAGAAATGAGCCCTATATTAGCAGCCATGTATTGACCAATGGTTTTAATTACTAATATTATTGTAACTGATATGGCCATGTATTTATTGTAATCCCTGTTGTTTGCGTCCTGTAATTGTTGTATGTGCAGGGTTCTGACAGAGCACTGCATAAATGTCTTTTAAATAGCTTGATCAATCTTTAAAATAACAATATTACATTTAGTATATTTGTTATAATTCCACAAATTTTGGAACTTTACATTGAATACAAAATCAGGTAATTTTTTATCAGTTCTGCCGTGTCACACCCTCCAGGCTGTGTGGATATATGACAATATGGAAAGTGACTCGTATGGTCTATTTGTGGAGGGGGTGTTCTCTGGGGGTCTGCACAATGGAGGATAATGTTGCAAAATGTTGGAAAGAATAGCAAATGACCAAGCACAATTACCTTAAAGTTTGCATCAGATGGAGGCTTTAGATTTTATTACTGTGTTGGAATTAACTTAGTATGGACCCATAATGGGTTCATCGCCACAGTAAGATTGTGACATTGTGGAAGCTGATAGAGGATATTGGAATAGAATCATAGGAAAAGGATGCGTTAGAGACAGCCTCAGTGAATGCTGGGAAGTCCTGGGAAGCATATACTGTCACAGAGTATTATCTTTTGTCTATGAGTGTGGAAGTGAATAAGTATTATCTCTTACTTATGTTTCATTGTGTTTTCCTGTCTTTGCGCTGCCATGGCAACTGCCTGCCCGCCTTCACCCCGGGGGTCGGTGCGTGGCAACACAGTGCCCAAGAAAGCAGGAGATACGCAGTGATGTGAAACGGTTCTGACACTTTGCTACTTTCTAGTAGAGAAAGATCTCTGCATCACACACAGTTACACACAGACAATGAACATATTAAAAGTCACTTCAATGTGCAGGGGAAGCACTTCTGCATGCTTTTGTAGTTTTTTCTTAAGGTATTTTAAAAGTATTAACAGTGGGGAACAGGAGTCTAAGCCACATTACATTTTTAAGTTATTAAATTATTATTTATTATTATATGATATTTAAACCTAAAATAAGCAGAGACTTTGAGGATTTTGCTAAATTGAATAAGAAACATATTAAAGGTTATACCTGGACTATCTGAGCCAGTAATGAAATTTATGAAATTGTAATATTAGTCATTTTAACTCCTTTGTTCAAAAGATTTTCCTGCTTCCAGTGAAACACACTAGATGCTCTTTGTAACTTTCTCAAAATCTGCTGGTTTAACATTGTTTATCAGGTTTTCTAAAAACTTGTGGAGTCCATGTCAGCTTGAGTGGATGCTGGCATCAAGGCAAAAGAGGAGCATATTTTTGCAACATTTCCCAAACATATTTAGACCTTCCTGTACATTGAATTCAAATATATATTTTCTGTGGTATCAAGGATTCATTCAGTATGTTGAAGAATCGTATGCTGTTATATTTCAGAAGGCCCTGGTTCCTCTCTGTTTTCAGGAATACACAGTGGATGTGTTTTTCCGTCAGCGCTGGACAGATGAGCGGCTGAAGTTTCATGGGCCAATGAACATCCTCCGTCTCAACAACCTGATGGCCAGTAAAATCTGGACTCCAGACACTTTTTTCCACAACGGCAAGAAATCTGTGGCTCACAACATGACTATGCCTAACAAACTTCTGCGCATTATGGAGAACGGAACTCTGCTGTACACCATGAGGTGCACACATGTGCTCTATAGTGAACACACGTGTACTCTATAGTGAACACACATGTACTCTATAGTGAACACCTTTACGGGGTCTTTGCTGTTTTGCAATGCGTGTTTGTGTGCATGTGCATTTGTGCGCTTTAGGTTGACAGTGCAAGCTGAATGTCCGATGCATCTTGA
>JAZGTK010014020.1:0-13979 GCA_036877625.1 Ambastaia sidthimunki | reverse complement strand
GAGACAGAGACAGACACAGAGAGATACAGAGAGAGAGATATAGAGAGAGAGAGACAGAGAGAGAGAGAGACAGAGAGAGGGAGAGAGAAACAGAGAGATACAGAGAGGGAGGGCGAGAGAGAGAGAGAGAAACTGACAGACAGAGGGGGGGGGGCAGAGGGGGGAGGGGGGGGAAGAGAGAGGGGGGAGAGAATTTAGATGGGACAAAAAGAGAGGGTGAGAAATGTGTGAGAAAGTGTGACAGAGAGAAAAACAGAAAGAGGGAGAGATAGAGAGAAAGAGAGAGAGATAAAAAGTGTGTTCTGAATATAGCAGGGCGGAAATGAGAGAATCGAATGCAGACAATTGATCAGATTCTTCATTAAGTCCCAGAATCTCATTATGTGGATATTAATTTGTAGTGCATTCAGGGCCAGTGAGTCCATAGACTGCAGTTTGGGAATGTGTCAAGACAGCACAACTGCTAGAACGCTTTGTAGAGAGTGAAAAATAACTAAAGGGCAGAATTATAATCTATAATAATAGTGCATGTCTGCCTGTCATTTTACTGCCAGCTGACACGTCTCGCACTTTTAACCAAAACAATATCACATCATTCATTCCACAACACGTCAGCGCTTGATTTCATAACGACGACCGAATCTGAGTTTATTTCAGAAACTGCAGGCCGACCCGATCTACCCTCGGCCTGTACTTTCCGTCCATCTCTTTTAAAACCTTTTCTCGTCCCATCTCGACTCGCAAGAACATGAAAAATTGACGAAGCTCTTGGGCGTAAAAGCGAGAATGTCTCCACTCACCGGGCGTCCGTCCACACAATCCTTCGCTCCATGTGATCCAGGGTGAGTCCGTTGGGCCAGGCGCCCGTGTCCATGTCCTTATACACCACGTGTCTGCCCTCACCGCTCATCGAAGCTCCTTCGATACGAGGAAACGTGGCGTCCCAGTCGGTCCAGAACAGAGCGCTGTTGACATCAAACGTCTCAGCACTTAAAAAAAGGATTTCACTCCAACTAGCAAAGATTTAAACATCATTACGTCTCTAAAACAGAATCGTCTTGCGTCTTCATTAAAAACTTCACCATTAGCGCAACTGCACAATAGGTAAAAAAAACATAATGGTCCAATTCTATCGTAATATCCCTTCTGGAAATCACTTAAAAACCTCATTTATGGGTGATTAGACGCGTTCATTACTATCAGCAAACAACCTTAAGAAGCTATCCATCACTGGACTTGTTCATTAAAGCTTTAGGGTAATTTAGAAAACAATAATGGCTGGTTTTTCTCTACAGTACGCTAAATAAAGAGGTACACACCCCTGACCGGGGTCCACAGCTATCGCCCGAGGGTGTTCCATGCCCCCGGCAATAAGGGTAGTTCTCAAGTCGCCGTTTATCTTGGCCACCTCGATCTGGTCCAGGTTACTGTCAACCCAGTACAGATTTCCGGCTATCCAGTCAACAGCCAGGCCCTCCGGGGTGGCCAATCCATGCTGGACAACCACCTCAACACCAGACACACCTGCAGAGACACCCAAACATGACAAAATATTTTCCAGTTGGCAAAAAGCTCATTGTCCAAAATTAAATTTTCACCACGCTGGCAGCTGAATTATAAACATGTACTAGTCATATTTTTTTCTTTTTGGTCAGATCCAATACATGATTTAAATAGTGATGTGATCTTATGAGTAACCTAGCAACGGTTTCATTGACCCACAGGCGACGATTGGCAGGTGTTAATTCTGGACTCTGGTTTCATGAAATGTTAGCATGTTAGCATGGACTTGAAAGACAATGCAATTGTCACTTTCTCTCTGCTTCTATTTTCAGACGCTGGTTCCTCAGTGACGGGAGTGTAAATTATTTCCCACACCATCACTGAGGCTTTTGAATCTGAAACATTTGCTTGACTGGTACAGTGTCTTTGCTTTTTGCCTGATTACAGAACTACAAAAATTTCACCTTGCTAACAACGCAGCTTGGAAGCAAAATTGTCATGATTACTCAATAAAACTTATTTTTGATTTCATGATTACTTATTTTCATAGTTACATTTATACGTTTGACAGACACTTTTCTCCCCCCCAAAAAAGTATAAAACAGTATATTCAAGTTAAACATTTTATCAGTGCGTGTGTCCCTTGGGAATCGAACCCACAACCTTTGCATTGCTAACATAATGCTCTACCACAGTTAAGCTACAGAAACACTTTTTTAGACCAATTGTGACAGATTGTAATTTTTAATCATACCTCCGCTCTCAGACAGCTTCCCGCGGTATATTTTGTCTTCTACAACGTCAGTCCAGTACAGTAAACTCTGGCTGTAGTGGAAGTCCAAAGCAATTGTGTTTCTGAGTCCCGGGACCAACAAACTGTAGTCGCCTTTTTGCAGGTTAATGCGACGAATTTCGTGCCTGATGGAAAAAATGATGAAGCCCTCGAAAGGATCTGTTGAACAGACAAAAATGAACAAAACATTGTAAGTAAAGTGAACAAAAAATGTTTAAAAAACTTCTGGTCTACAAAGCAAAACTGAAAGGAAAGATAAATTATGTCACCTACAGGTGTTGAGGACTTTAAAAACATCTTGACAAGTTTGTATAAAGTTGCAAACGAATTCTATTTAAACAATTTTAGCACTCAAACACGTCACAAGACAGAGACAGCAAAAGAAACGTAGTTTGTGGTGTAAATTACAGCTGACCGTTCCAGCTCTGACAAAAACTAAAAGCATTTTGACAGCATTCAGTGAAAGTGTTCAACGCTGGCCTGTTCGTTTAAGAAAACGCTGTTTTTCTTTTTATTAAAACATGTCAGTGCTTTTTTTACATAAAGTATTTTCCTCGTCATAAACCAGTCAACAGAGAATGTTTACAACGTTGACATTTTCTAAAATTTATCTGAAAGTCATCAAATGTTCTTGCAGAAATGTTAGTTACTAGTTTTCTAATGTTATATATCACATATATCAAAAACGTTATTCTAAAATAGTTAGAGAAACGTTTTTTATAACCAATTTTAATTTTACTTGCTTGAGTCCTGCTTGAGTTAGAACCTGGAGTCTTCTTGTTAACAAACCAGACTGTAAAAGTTAATAGCATTTATTCAAGCCAAACAAAATTTGATTGTATACATTTGTAACTGGTGGCGTTCTACAACAGAACAAGGTCAGAACTCAATGCAAATTTGGGGTCAGATGTGAAGGGCTACTTCACTCCTGAAAAACTGCCCGCTTTTAACATGCTTTAAACAGGATGTGGAAAGTGGAAGTCGAGAGCTTTTCAGCGTTTGTTGTTTGCTGTTATGACCGTAATCACGTTCATGTGAAACAGCATTTAATTACTGTCCAACTTTTGGCAAGAATAAGGCTGAAAGTTTGGCTACTGTTAAATTTGGCATAAAACAATTCACGAGTGGCTAGTTTTTGTAATAACATTACCCAGCAGCCAGTGCTGAAAATAAAAGATGTTTCAGAGATGATTCAAGTACAATTTTGATGGAAGATTAAAAGACAACAAGCACTGATGAAATATGCTTATAAATAAAACCATGAAATGCAAAAAAGGTTGTTTGTGTTTTACCACCCATTGAGTTCCAAACGTTACCTGTGCTGTGGCAGGTGTCTCCATCAGGTCCCAGAGTCCAGCCTGGATAACAGGAGCATTTCACGGTACTTTTCTGCTGCTCACAGACCTGACTGCATCGCAGGTGTTTGCTACAGTAGTCCATCACCTCACAGGTATGCCCGTCCGGTCCGAGCTGGAACCCGGTGGGACAGGAACATACCGCACCTTTTCCCGGCGCGACAGAGCAGTCGTGGCTACAGCCGCCTTTCCGTACGGAACACTCATCTGTGAGGAAAAAAAATATCTTTAATAAAACAGAGAGGCACAAAATAGTAAGACAGTAAAAGTTGGTTGAAATCGATATGGGTCGATGGAATTCCTCAGTAGCCATAAGGAACAACAGAAGGGTGTCCGTAAGTGCCTGTAGACACCCAAAAAGAAAACAAACCCAGAGAAAACCATCAAACAACGGTTTAATGCCTCTCATTTGGATCTCCTGGCTAGTTACTGTATGAAAGAGCTTCTCCTGAGGTATAAGTTAGAACATAAGCTTTTCGATCAGCTACAACTGGTTTGAGAGCAAGGCAAAGCCAAACAGGAAGTGAACCGAGACACTGTCTCGTTCACAGAACCAAAACGCACACAGGTGTGTAATTCCAGAGCATTTATGTGCGCTTGTGTACCCTTTTGTTTTCCCTCCATCGAAAGCTCTGAGGTCCCGGCCTCCGAGTCTTTCTTCACTTTTACTGTCAATTTATTGTGGTTTTGACAAACTTATGTTGTGGCACGGCCTCAAAGTGGCCCCGGGGCAACATGCAGAGGGGGGAAATTTGGTTAAATGTTAGCTGAAGTTTTCAACGGACTGTATAATGTTGAGTCCCTCGGGTGATTAGCTCGATAAAACTATCTTCTAACAGTGTTTGTAAGTGCGCGAAATTGTTGCAAATGGCTTTGTTTTTCTTCGCTTGTGTACATCTGTAATGTACTTGACGGTCTTGAGGGAGAAAACTCTTTCAAATGAGCACTAAAAATTAAGCTCATTTGATGAATTATTGAAGCACAGCACGGTTATGTTGCAATTAGAACATTTCCTTCAGGCCGAGTCGTTAAATGTGACGTGTATGATTTTTGTGACCAAACGGAATTGCAACAACAGCAATACGTTTAAAAAAGAAACATTTTAGGTAGCTAATATTTATGTGTAGCAGAGACACAATTCGTAACAAATTCGCTGTAGATTTGACGTGAAATTCATGATTTCATCATCAGTTGATGAATTTCTCTTTTACAGAAAGTAGCGCGTGGCGTTAACATACTTTAAGAACGTAAATATCGTTTCTAGGGTTTCACACACGTCTTCAATTTTGCACATTAAACTGGGACAGGAGAAAACATCTTAGCATTAAAACAGTTACTTATATTAGTCCCATAAAAGTTACACGACTTATATAACAATCCATAGATACAATATTTTAAATCTATACTGTCATATAAAAGGATGGTGGCGCTTTTAAAACATAAGGGTGGTGTAATTTTTTTTAGAGGTTACAAAAACAAATGTTTCTCCAATCCCAGTTTAATATACAGAGACAACTGCTAGTAAACGTGAATTCCTCTAACCAGTGATGTTAGTTTGGTGTATAACTACCTGTTTGTCCAATGGAAGATGAGAGAAACCGGTTTAAAACATCATTTTTGTAATTCTGTTCTATAGATCTATACAAATACAAAATACAAAGTTCATTTATACTTTTCTACCATTTAATACTATAAATGATAGTTTTAAACATGGCAACAGCAAAATATTTAAAAAATGGAACAACAAAAAAATGTTAAAAATACGTTATGGCAACATTAGCTCATGTCCCAACACCACCTCGAGCAGGAAGAATATTCAGAGTTTAAATGAAGCGTCTAATGCACTAAAAGGGGATAATGTATCCAGAAATCTTAAGACAGCTGCTGTGAGGGAGTTATAAATAAATAAAGATGTCTTAAATGGGAAACAACAAAGAACAAGCAGGTGACGAATCGAAAGCATCACTAATGAGGAAATAGTACAAAAAAAGAACAGAGTGAATCAAATGAAAGACAAATGAAAGACAAACAAAAGAGCAACACAGAGTCTGGAAGTCGTGACATCCTGCTACAAGATCTGAGCTGTGAAGGATCTAATACAGTAGAGAACATTAAAAAAATCTTCCAGCAGGGTGATAATGGATTTCTCTGGACTGAAAGTTGCTTAAAGATTCAGTCTAAATGCTGATGAAAAAGAGGGACAGTGGCTTTGCGAGCAAGTGTTCAACAGACAAAGAGAGAATGACTCAAAACTCTGTGACTTTGTGAAATCGTCTCTTTTCTTCATCACAGACAATTGACCATGTTGATGTGAAACTGAGAACCCTGGAGTCCTAATTTAAACTTCTAAATCCAGAATCAGATTCTCAAATGGCACACAGAGCTCAAAACGAACCCTAACTTAATTCAAAATCAAGATCACGCAGCAGAGAGAAGCATCAATATTTCCAGGGTCACTTCCTGGATGGCAGACAGAAATAACATCCACATTTGCATGCATGTATTTGCTATTATTGCTCCTGTTATTCGTTGTATCAGAAGCTTGTGAATTAAACCCATGATCTATTACTACAGCTGTATAGCTTCGTGCTCTTCCAGTGATAAGATCTTTGTGGTTCCATCTCAGTTGGGTTTCATTTCACCATGTACATCGTCTTCTCATTCACAGTTAACAACATCCACCGGCGATGGAAGATGTTCTAAAGGTCATCAACGCAAAGAGCTTCTGCTGGGCCTCAGGGCACAGGGCAACATGTCCATTTACACCCCCAGACCGGTGTCTCTTTTCTTTAGCCTGAAGAAAACAGCCCCGGGCAAAAACCTTGCAAAGCCCAGTGAGATCAGGAAAGAGCTGTTTGGTTCTTCTCAAAGCTGTGTGGAAGAGAGTACAGTTAAAAAAAACATATCCAGTTCTAGACATATAGTCTCAAGAAGCGTTAATGCTGAGCTGGGTGAGCTAGAGTCAGTGGGTGAAGGCTCAGGGCACGGAGGGTGAGAATCAAGTTATATAAGAATTTATTGTTGTAACAGAAAACTACCAGCTGGTTAGGTTCAGTGATRATCTGGTTTAACCTTCTGAGCTGCGGRAAGATCTCGTCTTACTAACTAAGAAATAAATCAGTGACCCGTTTCTCTTTTAGCTATTGACTTTCTGTGCGACTCTCTGCAAAACCAGAAGAGTGATTTGGAGGGTCATTCATCATGATTAGAGCTTCGGTGTGGTCCATTCCAGACAATATTTATCTAACTCTGGAAATTTCTAGATGTTTCTAGACCATTGAGTTTTGGTGTTCTCCTTATTTATCTTGCAGTTTCTCCCGGGCCAAGCGCATTTATCTCTGCCAAAGTCTGGGAGAATTTGGGTTCAGCCCAGCTTTTATTGTCACATTTAAGATATTTTACCGGGACGCTGAGGTTGTGCTTAAACTTAATGGGGGTTTGATTGCTGTCTTTAAAATGAATAGGGGGCATTAGACAGCAATGTGGTTTTTAATGCTCTTGGGCCTATTGAACCTGCTGAATAAACCAGCTTAAGCTGTTTTCCTTAAGCTGCTCTTAATAAACTGGCTCAAGCTGCTTTTTTCAGTAGGGCATCTTAAACCTTTTCTGTCTACAGAAATAACACTATTTGTTCATAAGAAGACAGAGAAATGAGATGACAAGATATGTTTATACTGAACATTATGTTATTAGACTGCTGGAATATTCTGTTTAAAAACTTTCTAAATATTAATTGTTTCAAAGCTGGGAATGTATTAAAATTATATCCAAATACATAAATATATATCAGTATATATAAACCATACATATATATCCCAGTGAGCAAACTCTTCTGTCACAGTCCAAATCTTCAGGAGTATCTCTCCACACTGCGATGTTGAGATTAAATCTGATTCATTTGTCCAATGTAGACACAACCTGGTAAATCTACATCGGTTGCCATAGCAATGAATCATCACAACACCAGAAGACAAAGCTGTTGACTAAACAAGGAAAACTGAAAATATTGTCTCATGTCGTCACCACAGAGCTGAAATCTCCCGAGGTTTAACTTTAACAGAGCAAAATGTAGAGACTTCAAACTCGACTATACATAACAATCTGAATCAACAACACGCAATGTGAATGAAGATAAAGTGAATTTATATCCAAAATCTGATTTAAACTGGATCTCCAACCACACGAGGCTGCGGTTTAGTTAATCTGGTTTGTAAAAATCAAATGTAATGTTTTTTCTCTTCCTGTTCAGACTTTGAGCTAAACAGATTTGAGGTTTGAATTCACCAAAATTGTTTGAAAATCTAAACAAAGACTAATTATTTATTTCTGTGGCTTAGTCAGACTGATCCTTATCTGTTATTCCTTTCCGACAGGCCGTGCAGATATCTGATGATATTTCAGTGAAATGTCATGTAACTGGGGAATATGGACAGATCATCTCACACTGAGCTGATGCTTGCGTCACTCCAGTATATTTCATTTATAATTTAAACATAAACACTGTGACTGGAAGTTGTACAATGTATATATTTCAATGTCCGTCATTACTCACAGATAACAATGACAAATTTACAAGGAACAGCCTTAATTCTCATCTCCAGCTCATCTTCTCTTATCTCTTCTTCTCTCTCTCTCTAACACTTGCTCATCTTCTCTCCTCCGTTCTTATCTTCTGTTCTTTTCTCTCTTTCCTCTCTCATACCGTAGTTTCTCAGAGGACAGTTTGCAGCCGTGCCTCAGTGTGATCCCCAGCATTAATCAGTCTGGAGGGGGGTGTGTGTGTGTGTGTGTGTGTGTGTGTGTGTGTGTGTGTATGATGTAATTGGCTCTAAGCTGATATTCAAGCACTCGCCCATCTCACCTGAGGGAAGAAACATGTCTCTGAGGCTTCTTTAAATGAACCTTAATACACACACACACACACACACACTTAAAGCTTTCAGTCCCATAAGACTCAGGTAGAGCATCCAGACTCATGTTCACACACACACACGCACACACACACCAGCTAGAACATCACCAAACCATCATGAAAACTCTACAGTCTGCTAGTCTTTGTGTTTCTCTTTGGCAGATGTGGAGTTCAGTCTCTTTCCATAATGACCTTCTAGATTTGTTTTATCTTCTCTGGACTGAGATAAGATTAGCCTCCCTCACTTTCACTCATTCACCCTCGAGGTCTCTTATTATCCAAGTCTGTCCATCTGTTTCTCAGGGTTGCTAAAAAGCTCAAGACAAGAAAGGCATGAAAACAAACTCGGACCGAATCGAGTAATTCATGAACATATGGTCTGAAGGAAACATCACGGCATTTAGACATATGTAAATTCAAACCTTCTACGTTTGGACAAGCACACCTTCTGTGCCAGCAAAATTATACAGACAAGTATGACAGTTCCTGAATCCTTTAACATTGCTTGAAAAACATTCCTAACAAGAAGTAACAGACCCATAAAAACCAGAGAGAGATGTCTGACTGATGACACCCTAAAGTCAGCCAAAGTCAGTCCACTCACTGGCCTTCCCAGTTCTTCCCAGATACGTTCTCAGAACATTGGCTAGCATTCTCAAAAAGTTCTCTAGAAGTTATCAAAAAAAGGTTCTTGTAGTAACGTTAGCAGATTAATGGTTATTCTCAATAGACTCACCACAGTAAGGTCCCTCATCCGAATTATCTGCACAGTCTCTCCAACCGTTACAGATTCGCTCCGGCGACAGACACACGGACGTGTCGTTGGCGCACGGAAACTTCGGAGGTTTGCAGACGGACACCTCGCACCCCTCCTCGTCCGATTGGTCCTCGCAGTCAATGTCTCCATCACACACCCAATCTTTACTAATGCATTTTCCTGCAAAAAAAAATCATTTAGAACGCTTTGCGATAAGTTAACATCATGTATTAGATGTCACGAACTACCAATTACTACTAAACATTTTAACAGCATTTTTTAATCTTGGTTACTTTTAATTAACGACTCTTCCCCAAGCTATTATTTAATCGAGATTCCCATTGGGCTACAGAGTTTTTGAGTGCTTTTTGGACCTCGGCGCTTGCCGTACGATTAGCGGTAATGAGGTACGTACTCAGTGTTGTGTTTCATTTCCCTGTTTCATGTTGAAAAAAGACCAAAGACTCTTCGAGACAGAGAATTTCAGTCAAGCGCTTAAAAAGGATCACTTTTAGAAACAGCGTGGGAGAAACGGAGAGTTTTAAAGCTAAAGACGCTAATATAAATCAAATTAAATGCCAGCTAAACCATCCCTCTAAAATGAGTTGTTGTTTTGAATCCTGGTCTCTCTCTGGGTCTAAGCTTAACTTCTACATTTAAAACTGAATTATGGTTCTTACTGGCAACATTTATAATAAATCAAACTATTATAGAAAGAAATTAATTTAAATCATTCAGAAATATTATATAGTAGAGCTGACAGAGACTGGCCAAACTGTGTTGTGTGCAGTTAGTAAATAAAATGCAGATTTTGCATCTAAAAAAACACTTTTGATACGGGAAACTTGTTTTTCGCTTTAACTGTAAGGCTCAGCGATGTTAATGAGATTTTCTGCTTTAAACAGGTTGTATTAAGACTTAATTTAGCCCCGCAAATCATTGAATTAGCTCATTATTAAGAGAGAAAGCTCAGAGGTTCTTACTGACCTAGGAAATACACCAGTCCACTTGTTTGTTCCACTTTCCAGCCCTTAACTTTCAAGATCTCAATGCTGTGTTTCACAGATCGATTCCACACACACACACACACACACACACACATGCGCAAACACACACAAACACACACACCTAAACTACTCTCCGCTCTACCTGAAACCAGCTCACTGGGGTAATAAACTATTCACTGTGTGTTTTTATCAGAACACACAGTGTGAAATTCAAGACGGTTTGAAAAATCTCTCAAAAAAACTATCCATTTAAACATTCAGTCTAGAGGAAGGCAAGCAATAACCAGTGGCCTGTTAGAAACTAACTTTCCACATGACTGTCTCATTTTTAGTCAAAAAACTGTCATTCAACTTAATTTGAAGATGCACTACATGACTTAACAAGTGACTTCAGGCTACAGTCCATCGATTAACGCTAATATTTATGCCGTCCATCAACCAGAAATATTGTTATAGACTCTTGGACATTAAACCATTTCTGAAAGGACTATGAGGGAAAAATGTGTTGAAGAATATTGAACACTGAGTGAGTAACGGATACAGTTTTCTACCTGAAACTTTGCAGGTGAACTTCGCGTTGTGGTCGCACATGCGTTTGGCTCCCTCGCAGGCGAATTCGTCGCTTCCGTCTTCGCAATCTTTGTCGCCGTCGCAGCGCCAGAGTTCCGGAACGCAGGTGCCGTCGCCGCGGCAACGGAACTCTTTGTCGCCGCAGTCGTTTGCGGTGGAGAGCGCTGATGGAGGGAAAGCGGTATGGATCAATGTTTTTCCTGTTCGGAAGACCAGAAGACCAACACACTGGTCCAGACTTGTTTACACTGGAAAGACTAGGCCAGATTCGAACCTCTGACCTTGATGTTGCAAGCAGCAGAGGTAATGCTGGTCTTTTCAACAGGGTAGAAGACGTGTGTTTGGTCAATATCTGTGTGTGTGTGTGTGTATAACACACACCTGTTCTGGAGCAGGTGGTGTTCTCATCGCTCAGGTCACCGCAGTCATTGTCCCCGTCACACATCCAGTGTTCAGGGATACACTTCCCACTGAAACACTGAAACTGAGCCACTGAACACACGTGAACACAGCCCACCTCATCACTGCCATCCCCACAGTCATCCTCTAGAGAGAGAGAGAGAGAGAGAGAGATACAGAGAGAGAGACAGAGAGAGAGACAGAGAGAGAGACAGAGAGAGATACAGAGAGAGATACAGAGAGAGAGAGAGAAAGAGAGAGAGACAGAGAGAGAGAGAGACAGAGAGAGAGAAAGAGAGAGAGAGACAGAGAGAGAGAAAGAGAGAGACACACACACAGAGATACAGACACAGAGAGATACAGACACCGAGAGATACAGACACCGAGATATACAGACACAGAGAGATACAGAGAGAGAGAGAGAGAGAGAGAGACACACAGAGAGATACAGACACAGAGAGATACAGACACAGAGAGATACAGACACAGAGAGAGAGAGAGATACAGACACAGAGAGATACAGACACAGAGAGATACAGACACAGAGAGAGAGAGAGATACAGAGAGGGAGGGCAAGAGAGAGAGACAGAGAGAGAGAGAGAAGTGGATGCGGTTGGACAGGAAGAGGTAAGAAAGTAAAAATAATATATTGATTATTTAATTGACTTTAAATGACAGATAATCATTGAGTGTATTGTAGAATCAGCTCACCAGAGTCACAGTGCCACTTTACACTAATGCATTTCCCATTAATGCAGCTGAAATGAGTCAGTGGCTCACAGGTCGGGAAATCTGGAAAAGACACGAGAGACAAAAAAAATTAAGAAAGGACATAACATCACTCAACTTTTAACTCATATAAACAAGACTAAACCTTTGACTAACAATCCTGACTGTACAGAATCATTTAGAAAAACAAAAACAGTGCGTTTATTTTTGCTGAACTTCGTAACACAGTTTTATCTCTCTGGAGACAGAAGCGTCAACCTGCCGCGTGCGTGTTTCAAAATAAAGCGACGGCTCTGGTCTTTGTGGCAAGTCAGAATTAAATGCGTATTAAAAAAGACGTTTCCAGGTTCCTGACAGGAAAATGTGTCAAACTGACATCTTCTCGACCCGAAGCGAGCGAGCAATCACGCAACGCAACGTGCCAAGTGCGCGAAAGGATCGGTGCCCCGGTTTACAGTCAGCTTTTCGGTGCCAGTTTGATTTAAGGAAGCCAAGCATAAACTTTAATTACTTCATATGCGACCGGCGTTCGTATGTGTGTGTTTCTGCGTGTGTGTGTGTATCGAAGCAGCCCTGAAATGGTACCCAGAGAAATAAAAACGATAATAAGATCCGACGACTAGCTTCAAACACGCACTTCATCCCTCGGAGGAAGAGAGGCAGAGATTTGCTGGTGTTTTTCATCTCCGTGACTCATTTACTAGAACCGAACCGGGCCGTCGCAGACAACTTGAGCCGCCAGAACAGGTTTACGACGGATCGCGTAACACTGACTCAAGACGCAATAATGAGGCGCATAATATCATGCAGTGTTGCATTGTTTGTGTGGTTTTTTTTCTACATATAATGAGGATTTCCTTAACTGTTTATTCATGATAAAGAGAGCGCAGAATGACGTTTATAAGGCACGGAGTGTAACTCTCAGCATAACAAACTACTTGTGTAGAACTGAAATTTGACACCCCGTAAAATTACATCTCCCCTGGTTCACCCTACAATGGTTGGGATTAGGATTAGGTGTGGGGAAGGGCTTTACAAAGAAAGACCAATCAGGTAGCAGCTTTCCCAGTTTAAGAGCCAATCAGATGCAGGGGAAAAGTAACTTAACAGGAAGTCGATTTTTGGTGCAACATGTTAAAGTGTAAACCTTTAAAACAAGCACAGAAAATTAACAGAACAGGTTTTAAATTGTTGGTTTCAACCTCATTGTCCAGCCCGTCATAAAACGCTGCATTAAAATACCTGGGATTAAAAATATGCTCACAAAACCAGCAAAGACTGATAAACAGAACATAATATATCATCTAACGTTGTCAAGTTGAGACAAATTCATGATAGCAGTGGACCACATTTTGCACATTAGCGTGTTTAATAAGCCAGCTTAAATTCAAGCTGCCTCGTGTGAGCAGAAAGCAAAACCTCCACACACAAAGATCGAAGCATTTCAAAGAGACAAACGGAGGAAGTTAAACAACACTTCTTAATTTTTGTCTTTGCTGATACAACAACAAGCACTTTTGATTCATGATGTAGTTTTGTCTAGACTCTAAATTCAAGTGAATTGATGTTAGCGGCTTCAGCCAATCAAGACTAAACGAAACTCAAAGCAGCAGATCTGACCTCACACAACCCTGTTTTATACAGCGAAACCGGCCTCGTTCGTGACAAACACCAGCAGAACTGATTTCTCAAAGAATTCACAGAATTACTCTGAAGTACGTTAGTGCATCTAATTAAAATAATCCATCCATCCCTAAATATAAAAATACAGTATCCTGCAATAAAACAGGATTCAGTCCACAAATCTTTAAACGGACTTAAAAGGCAGAGTTTTAGATTGATAAACCCCTTGAGCAATCGAAAGCAATCGACACAGAACAAACTGACTAAAGAGCTTCAGAGTCCAAATATCAGTTTTTCAGGCAGTTGGTGACCATCAATGGCTCTAAAAAAA
>JAZGTK010014019.1:0-13980 GCA_036877625.1 Ambastaia sidthimunki | reverse complement strand
CTCTAAAGAACATCTGTTGCTTCAGTGTTCAGTGTTTAAGGACCTAAAGTATATATGAGAACTGAAACTGCTGGCTCTGCATCTTGTCGACTCAGCATGTGAAGTGTGTGACAGTTCACTGAGTTCAGTTTCTACAGGATGATGTTTAAGTCTCAACAGCTCAATGGTATGGAAACAGAAAGCAAATGCAGAACTGGGGTGAAGCACACCCATCAAGAACCTCCAGAACCCTGTGGCTGACTCATCCGGTTCTGAAACAAGGACAGCTTGTTTTGTTTTGACTTCCCGGTAAATTCACGGGTCTGATGTGTTACTGTACATTACAGTATGTTTAGAGAATGCAGCTGACTGGCAGGTTTGGTTTGTCAGCGTCAGAGGTGGAAAGTCCTGAACAGTTTTGACGCCTGTTATGTTTGACCACACGCAAACACAGAGGCATCAAGATGAATTACTGAAAACACCAAAATTTAATGCTCGAATCCACACTCAACGCGATCGTGTGATTAATAAACCTGTATCAGGGATATTAAATAACAAGTACTGTATAGCTCAAAGAGAATTGTGGCTTTGCTGAAAGCATATATATATTTCTCTTTTCAGACAGGCATGAACGTGTGTGCTTGTCTCCTGTCAGGCTGAACTGACTGAGTTCAAGTTCAGGTCTAGATGTAAACAAGCCTCTGGCTATAGTCAGCAGTGCCAGTGTGCAGGAGGTTACCTGCCTGCTACACAACCTCTTACTCTTTCACCTAGAGCTGGATGCTAGCTCTGCACTGCTGAGCTCCTGCACTCATGTGCGGTACGGGTCCAGCCTTCAGCCGGGATCATAGCACAATATAGCACTTGTTAAAATCCTATTTTATACATCAGAAGCATTTGGCTTCTATGGGTGTTGGGCAGTGATCTACACAGTAGTTGGTGAACCGGTGCTTTATAATTTGTATTTCAGCATCGTTGGAAAGCTGTATTAACCAATTAACATCCATTTATATTAATATCGACTAATAAAGAAAGTATTTCTCATAATATGTAAACAGAGAAACTGATTTATTTATTTGACATTTGTGATCTTTGCTGACTCATGAGCACAAGCTAATTTTGAGCTACATGCAAAATAAATGAAAAATGTCAGTTTTGGTCTAATTTGAGGTTTTCAGAAAAAAATGAGCTCATTCCTTCCTCTATGTATCTCAATGCTCCAAATAAAAGTTAAACTTCAAAATTTGTCTTTCTTTTTACTGAGAGGTGAAACTTCCTGTCAAGAGTTTTTAATCTGTCACAGTTATTACTTACATTTTGATGTTTAAATTCATTGTGAATTTTTTCCTTCTGTAGCCCGGAATATATGATTCTCAAGTATTGCGTTCAGTGTAGACATCACAACAAAAAACTGAAAGAGAGTAAATATCATGTGTGTTCTCCACGTGTCAAAATGTGGGCGTCACACCCAGACGTCCCTTCTTATGTCAGAGCAACAGTAATGTACTCCAGTCAGACCACAGCAAACAGACCACAGCAAAGACCTGACAGTGTTATATTAAGCCACAGACAAACACCTGAGGCTGCAACTGAACACACCCTTCAAAAGAATTCAGTGAGCCTACGGATTTTTGGGTCCCAGCGAGTGGCGCATTGGGACATGGGGGTGAACCTGTAGGGCCATTGAGGGGCGGTGTGTTTTAGGTAAGGGTTGTTTTGAAATAACAGTGATTTTACAAGTCTGTGTGTAATAGCTCTGCTCAACTGAAATCTGTACCAAGAGCTACTATATATATCCAAAAGGCATTATGTGCATGTTTATAGCTTACTGGCTCCTAAGGCAATGGCCCCCACTAGTTCTTAGACAGCTTTCACAGCTTCTACGATATTCCATCTTCCATGTTCCCTTTTGTCAATAGGGAGAGCTCTGCTTTCATTCACACTTTCTAGAGTTTCCCAGATTCCCTAGTGAGCACTGCTGTGGTGAAATCGTTTGGGAGGCCATTAGGTCTGTTTCCTATCAGTTAAGTCTTAATTAGTAAGTGATGAGGTCCCAGAATAAGAACTGGTGAAATGTCAAGCACTTGCAGTGTGGACCGTTTGGTTAATTGTGGTGGTATTGGGGAGGTGCACTCTCATGCTAGAGAGCATTTGATTCGAGAAAATGAGTGAGTGCAGTATGAGTCATCAATATTTCTGTTCTATGACTGTAAGATTAAGGCTAAAAGTAAATGTGAGGTGTGTTTTAGTCCTGCTTTGGTTCACATGCAGTGGGCAGAATTAAGCTCAGTTTGATCTGCAACTCTGTCCCCAAAGGACAGTTTTATTGCCCAGAGGTTGCTTGTTCATAGATTAGGAGTTCAGGAGTAACAAAGTTCTCAGTTTTTCCCTAGGAGAAATAAAAACAAACTCAAATTAGATTATTGTTAAAAGTATAAGTACGGAAAATTATTGTGGGTAGCATAGATCAGACAATTGTTTTAGTAGGTTTGATAATAAAGTTCATACTGTAATGTCTCCAGTTTCTGTCTGTTTAATCATGTTGCTTTCTAGCTGAAACACTAATAAGATATTAAAAAGATCTTGTTCACATTTTTTATGTCAGGTTTATCCGATCCAGCTGACATTAGAGTCTGTGTAATAATTTATTTTCGAGAAATTGCTGTGTGTTGGTTTGAAACATCAGAACATCAGTTAGATGGCTCCTTGCTCGTTCACCAAGAGCCGGGGTAAAAATAAAGCATGATGTAGTGGAGGCATTTGGTGGATACATGTGTGGATCAAACGATGAGATGAGTGAGTAGGTACATGTTAATGTTCAAACCTCACTAGCCCTCCGTTGTGTTTAAAATTCTTTTCCTGTGATACTTTAGTGTAACTTTGGGAGACCAATCAAGAGCTTATTATGCCACAGTTATCACAGCAATCAGTATTTATACACAAGTGGCTTTTTCTCTCTCTCTCTCTCTCTATGCACTCTGTTGAAACATGCTCTTCTATCAAGATTTCATGCATGAAAAGAGATCTAGTTCCCTTTGTTGAGGCTTGTATTACCCAGGTCCCTAAGTGCTTGTTCTTGCATTACCTCATTCGCTGGAACAAAGACGAGCCCGGGATGGGCAGGATAACGGGAAGAGATGGAGTCTGGGCTGCGGCTGAGATCAGGTTTTTGGGAAAAGTCATCGGAAGTTGGTGGTGGGGGGTGTTGTATTGGGTTGGGGGGAGCAGGCCAGTGAATGTGGATCCCTTACATGGCTCCAACAAACCAGGTTGTGGGTTATTCCATGAAATCAGGCAAAGAATGACTTTGTGCGAGCTCAAGAAAAATAAAGATACAAATTATGAAGATTAAAGTATGAAGATTACCAAAATATATGGACAGAATAAATATAAAATACCAGATTTTATTGTATTATAAAAGTGTCCATATTTGATATTACAGCAATGAGGATTTGGAAATGTAGGGCATGGGATCAGCCAAAAGACAAAGTGAAGTGTAAAAATAAAATAAAAATACTAGACTTTTATTGTGTTATGAAAAATACCAATAATAACACATCATAAAAATTGGTGTCAGCTATTTATTGTTTAAATAATTGTTTACACGTTAATGAGGGACACAAAAGGCCTTCTCGTGGAATGACACGTTTATGAGACTGACATGTATAGACTTTTACAGTTTAATATTCTGAGGGTGCAGCTGGAGAGAGAGTCAAATGTCAGAGAGCGGACAGATTACCAAAACTCTGCAGACAATAAACCCACTTCATTGTCTGTGTTTCTGTGGTTTGCACAAAGTTTTTGATTCCAGTGGAGGAAGAATCAACTGAGAATGTTAAAGGCATAGTTCACCAAAAACTCATCATTTCTCATCATTTACTCACCATCATTCTGGTTCCCTAAACTCCAGGTTCCCTGAAATTGTAAGATAATCAAATTAGTAAATCAATACAAAAATTTTACTTTGGGTGGAACTTTTTTTTCTTCAAATGTGGGAGCCAGAAAGGATGTTTAGACTTGATTAAAACAAAATATATTTCAGTTCCAAACCTACTGAAATATGAACTTATATTGAACTTTAGCTGATCAGATTCCTTTGTTTTCAGTTCAGTAAGTCCCAAATTATATTTCAAAACAGCATCAAAAACCAAAATATGATATTTTATTTTAGCAATAATATAAAAAGATTTGAAATGTCAACAATGCTGTCTTCCACCACGTAGGTATGTACGTATGTACAAGTTTCAGATTTCCTATTATACTCTGATTTTTGGATCAGATACAGCATTTTTCACAGGATTATGGTGGCTTATGCCTTTGACTTTTCTCATTTGGCCTTTACACGGACCACTTTATCTGATTTAGCCACAGAACTGTATAACAGCACCATCAAATGTTTTGAATAGTTCCTTAATGAAAAAACTCGTCCTCGAGAATAAACAAGGGTAAATGAGAGAAGCAGCTTGACCTGTGAGATTGTGTGTGTCGGTCTGTGATGCTGTGCTAGCGCTTGCATGCCGCGTTCTGGGATTGAGTTGACGTGCCTGCAGATGCTCATGTTTCTTCATAAATCCCAGCACACAGCACCTCTGGGTTCCCCTGCACCTGGCACTGGGAGATCAGGCTTCACTTGAGCCCTTCATTCCAGGAATGATATCCACGTTCAGAATATTGGAGCTAGCTGGGCTGCCTTCCGAGAGCCTCCAATCAGGTATTAATCCCCTAATGCCTGCAGAGCTAATCAGCCTCTGCTTCTGCTGGCTGGCCCAGCTTCTGCCCTTGGCATTCTGGTGCAGTCAAGAGGGATTGACAGTAACTCAGGGCTGGCAGGAGTCAGCAGTTAACAATATTAGGTTGTAGAAACGTTTCCAGAACATTTCCGTTAAAGTGACTAACCTGTGTCAACCAGATAGATCATACAAAAAATACAAAACCTTATGAGCTTCGTATGTAGGCAGCATTTGAAGGTATCATTGTAGCTGAGCTCCTGACATGAATGCTGTTTCTAAAGGTATTCGGCATCTAAGACAACTTCATTAGGGAGAAATATATTATATAACATAAGATGTTATGTGGTAAGAAAAATATTGATTATTTGATCATTTACTAAATTACCGTGTGTGCCAAGTGTTTATTTCTGATTGTTTTTGCATAATGCATTGTTGGTTAAGCTGTAACCTTTAAAAAATTCTAATATGATTCACACAGTTTCTGCCTATATAAAGTTTTACTTTTACTAATTATTATGCCGCCTATATCTGCAATAAACAGGAAGGCAGCTCACTAAGTTTTGGAACAGAGCCCACATGGGATCATGTATTTATCTAATACTTTACTACTGCTTGAGTTTATAAGCTCTCAAAAGGTACTTGAGGAAAGAAGTTTAAAGTGGGTTGAGGGAATTCCAGTCTCACTCCAGATTCATAAGAATAACAGATAGCAGCTCATCCAACCCTAATTTCTTAATAAGGGCAGAACAGCAGATTAATATCAGCCCATAAATGCAGAGGACATTCCTAATGTCATGCAGTTCATCTGCAGAAGCAGAGCTGGTTGTTTCCAGGCCACACACTGCGCTCCATATAAAACTAAAATCTGTGATCAAAGATGGATAATTCATCGTCTTCAAAGAGATCACTTAAAAAAATCCACCATGTCACATACATTTACAAGCTGTTGAGCTGTTGGCTTTGGCAGGTTTTGTAAAGTAAGAGCGAGTGAAGACAGTGATGGTACCCATTGACTTTCAGCTCTCCTGGCACACAGCTTTACGGTTCTCCTGAGTGACTAAAGCAGAACAAAACATTATTGCACAAACAGATATAAAACTATTTAATAACAGGATTGGAAAAGCCATTACTGAGAGTCTAACAGGCTAAACAGGAAAACAGTAATGCTGGAATTGCCAAGGAGAAGATGAATAATCCACTGCATGGCCAAGGAAGCAACAGAAAATATTAAAGACACGGCTTAATATCCCACAAGTTAAGCAAACGTAAACACTGAAGGGAAAAAAACATGCATGCTTTAATAGCCAGCTCGGAAACCACAAGAAAGCCTGGCTTAAACTAACATATCCCAGCCAAGTAACACTGCACTGTGAATACATCAAAGGAGAAGAAAGGCTACAAGAAGAGGGAATGATTAGACAAACAACTGAGATCAGTTGCTAACACTCCACTTAAAAGGTGGTTAAAGAAGTACAAATAAGTAAGTAAAATACATCCTGGTGCATAGTCAGGTTTAATGTCAGTTCAGTTACCATGAGCTGAAATGAGCCTTTGATTAAATATCAAGTCTTTGATTATTGGAAGATTGTCTGATTTTTAATGGAGAGGTTTTCCCTACAGTGTATTCATCATGTTTTTGTTGGCTGATTATAAGACAGAGACTTGGCAACAAATCCTGACTTGCCCATGACATTGATTTGAGCTGTCGACTGGGTCCATCCCATTGAAAATACATGCTGACTACACACACTTGGTTCTCGGAAAGGGAAGCTTTTCCAATTGTTTTTAAATTTCTTTGCCAGTTCAGAAAATCTGTGTTTGTGTTGGCATAGACAAAAAAATTAACAGCTGCCATTAATACATTGATATTGTGAAGTAGTAATTTCAATATCATGTCAAAACGATTGTCTATTCCTAGCATTTGTTCAAAATGTATAAAGTCAGGGTAAATTTCACGCTAGAGGCTTTGGTGAGCCAGCAATGTCATGTCATAAAGATGCAACAAACCACGTTTTGAACAAATGTCAATGTAAAATTACATGAACATTGTTTGCTAACCAGGACGGACACAGAAGGATTCTTGCAACAACCCAGCTAACAATTTTAGGTTGTAAGAACATTCCCTAACGTTTCCAATTAACAAAAATATTATTTTAAAAGTTATGGGAATGTTTAAAACATCACATTTTTTAGACATTGTATTAATGTTTTTGCTTTATAAGAACATTATTAAAACATTTTTTAAGTTCTCCAACAGTTTAAAACATTCCACTAACAACTTAAGATATAATATATAATGTTAAAAACCGTTCTGCTAACGCTACAAGAGTGTTTGTTGATGACTTTGAGAGAACTTTAGCCAATGATCTGAGAATGTTTCCTGTTAGCTGGGAACCAGTTAGTCCACTGTGGAAGTGAAAATTTCAGTCATTTACTTTCCAGTTTAGTGCTTGTAGTGAAAATAATCCTTAAAGAGACACTTTTAAATAAAGCTACACAATGTCATGTTCAACATAAAAGCTGTAACAGGGTTAACCGCAGCGTGATAATCAGTTTCTTGTTTCTCCAGTGATCCAGCAGAGCTCAGAGATGGCAGCTGTTAAACTTCTTCACACAGGTCCTGCCAGGCAGACGCTGTTTGTTATTCCCTCTTCATCATATAGGGCTGTGCAAGCACATTAGTTTTCTGGTGACAAGAAATGGTAATATGAGTCAGACGTATGGCTGTGCGTTTGAAACTAGAGTTTGTAAACATTTCTTGCCCTGTGTGCGGCTGTCGGTTGTGCTAATAGAGGGATGTACCGCTGAGCTTTTTTTCAGCACTGGCATGACATTAGAGACCCAATGACATTTACATAAATTCATTTAAACACTTTAATCCAAAGCGTCTGATAAATGAGGGAACATTTAACATTTCGCTTTAAGAGCCAGCACAAACACAGTCTACAAAGCTCTGTTTACAAGTTGGAATAGAACTGAAGTTAGGGAGAGGTGAAAAGCTTCAGAGGAGAGAGAGTATTTTTTGTTAACAATGTTAAACAGTAGAAAGTTAGGGATTAGGTCTCAGCAGATCAGGTGGAGGCTGGAAACTTCAGAGAGGAGTGCTGAGTGTTTTAGGAGTAATTTGGTGCCTCGTTGTTAGGGGAACAAACAGGAGTCACTCATTTATTGAATGTGGATGTATACCTGTGTGAGTTGAGGTTAGAGGGTGATGTTTCAGTGACTTTAACAGAGAATTAAACTCTTAAGCTTTAGTTTACATTTCTCCAGCTCTTCTGTTCCTTAGACTGATGCTAACACCAATCTGCATCAAGTTCTTAGCAGTGATATATAACCTTAAAAAAGTTTAAAATACTTTTGGCTAACTTTGAGAAATCTTTTAGACAACATTAGCCAACATTCTGAAAACCTTCCCTGTTAACTGGGACGAAGTGCATTTCTGTTTTGGATTGGAGTTGGAAGGAGATTTCATGAAAAGAAAAAGGAGGGAGAAAAAGAAAGAGAAATTCATTTTTTGGTTTTGACTGAGCAGAGAGAGAGAGAGAGAGAGACAGAGAGAGAGACTGAAGGGTCACAGACACACACACAAACTGTGACAGAGGTGGGAACATGCGGTGGGCTTGTCAACTCACGTTGCGTGAAGTGAAATGTGTAGGGGGAACAAAACTCCAGGCGAAGTTCAGAACTGCAGTGATAAACGGAGAAATTAAAATGTTAAACGAGCCAGCGACCACAACAGAAATGAACCTTTTCTAAAGGTGGGGTACATTTCCCACTGGGCCAAAAGAACATTTATAAGCTGAAAAGTTTATGGAAAAACAGGAAATGTTTGGCAGATTTATACCATGGTGGGATATGAAACTAATGGAGTAGATCATCATGCAGTCTCTGTGTATGCGATAAAGCTGTGCTAGAGCTTTGCCTGATACATTCAATTTAATTCACTTTGCATGCAGGAAAACTCATTTTATTCTTCTTTTCTCAGCTCAGTCAGGTTTGTCTGCAACTCTGTTTTTCATTTTACTCATGTATTTTAGAAAATGCTCTTTTTTTGACAGGCTTTGCTGGAGAGATTGTCAGCGTGTTTCGATAGATTGTGATGATAACGACATATGAAATAATGAAAGCCGGCTAGTTTCAGAGTCTTTGACAAATGGTTGTTTTCTTAACAGAATATCTTCTGCATCGCTACCAGTACATGAGGTAATCAGAGCTGATAGACACACGGCCTGCCCTGAAGCATTAGCTCCATTTGGGTTGCCACAGCGATCATCAAAATAAGAGCTGTTTGAACGCCTTCATCTAAAAGTTGCCTAAAGTGACTTTTTTGTGAAACATCCAGGATGTTCATCTCGTGCGTGATTACAGAGCCCTGGAGCCAAACTCTCAGAAAACTTTCAGACTCACGAGAGGCGGTACAGCAACACCCAGCAGGCCGGAGAGCTGCTTTTAACTAATACACAAACTGAAAACCATTTCGGTAGGTCTGAAATATGTGCTGTAACTCTCTGTGAGCACAGATGAATTATTGTGCCTCCTGCACAGAGAACTCCCTGCCATTACAGTCAAAGCTAAAGATCTTTTAACTCTGGGGAGGAGATATATACGGTCATGGCCTGTTGTTTCTTACCTTGTACTTTAGGTTTGGATGAATATATTTTTGTAAATGATTTCTGTCATGTGTTTTGGGAGGGGTGGGAATGACACTGTAAGTTTATAAAAGTCATCATCTGTACCAAGCCTTTACATACTTTAATTTTTTTTTTTGTTTCTTTAAGTTTAAGCTTTAATGTTTTCAAAATACAAACATGATGTTATGTTTTATTTAATTGAACGTGAGTCTTTTAATTGCAGTATTTATGTTTAAGTGGGTGGGTTTTGACCAGAATAAGCTGCCTGAAGCAATTTTTATGGTGGCCACACCTCCAGTATGTTTGTTTATTAAATATTTTGATTCATTTGATTGCAGATGTGGCACTTTCAGCTTACTGTACTGTACTTACTGTACTGTTGTTACTGTTTAAATCCATACTGTACAACTCAAAGAGCAGATTCCTCCCAAAACCAGTGCAGTTTTTCTGGGGCTACATCTGGGGCTGCTGATCCATTAATGTTTTGACAGGTTTTTCATGCTGTGCCTCTGAGTGGACACCCTCCCTCAGCTTATGGTTGTCATGTGGAGTGTGTGTTGAGAATGAATGGGGCAGGTAATCTATTGTTCATGTGAGGCTGGTTCAGGCAGAGATCTGTACTGTCAGTCCAAACCGGATCAGAGCAGAGCAATCAGTGTCTCATCTATTTAGTTTTCCACCCGGCCTGAAATGTCAACCGACACTTGCTATGCTTTCAGCAGATCTGCTGTCAAAGCCTGCAGGAAATTGTACAACATGATGCATCTACTGCGTCTGCAGCCTCATGCACAGGATTTTTTAAGGAATAATCCCCCAGGGTTTCTGATTTATGTTTGCCAGGTTTGGGGAGTCGATTCCAGTGGCCAATCCGCACCCAGATCTCCTTGGAGTCAGTGTAGCTAATAAAAACACCTGCTCTGTTTTGTTTCTTTCAGCGATTCTCTGTGTTTCTCCTCAGTTTTGAAACCTGTATCCTAACTACACCAGCAAAAAATAGCATATAGATGTCCAAAATAATCACGCTCCAGGATTGAAGACATTTACTGCCCTCATGTCATTCTGACCCTGTGTTATTTTGTTTCTTCTGTGAGACCTAAAATGATACGTTAAGCAGAGTTACTTTTTTTTTTTCATACAATGAGAATGGAGGGTGATGCATAGTGTCAGACTCCAAGAAACACAAACACTCACACAAAGCTATCGTATGGCTTCAGAGCACTTATATATAACACACAGGTCATATGATATACTTCTATAATCCTTTTTTGTCCTTTTTGGATTTGGGAGCGTGAAATAAATCACCATCTACTCATTGTGGGGAAAACAGAAGCTGAAAAAATAAAATGTGGTTGGAGTGACGTAAGGGTTCGTAAATAAGTTTTTTTTTTTATTTTTTTTTATTAACTATTCCTTCAGTATTTTAGCCATTTGTACTACCTTAAGAGAGCCTTTATATCAACAGAGTTTGGGTTTTGAACACAACTGTCTGGCTTGGCAAGGCTAGGCAATGATACAGTTGCACAATAGTATAATTATTGAGTTTAGTCCCTCAGGTTACATGCTGTCATGCTGACATGCCTCCAGTCTCTGTCTCAACAGCTGTACGTTTATTTGTCAAATCAACATGAGAGTCATTATTACACCACCATACTAATCTCTAATGATCATTGATAATTAGCATTAGCGCTGAAGATCAGCCATTTTTTGACAGGGTTTCTTTTCCCTCAGATATTATGTTTGGCAAGATTAATTTCCAGTAAATCATCACCTGAGGAAAGTTCCTCGCTGATGCTCATTGCTGTGACTGGAATGAAACATTTTTATGCTAGCTAGCAATCACAGTGAGAAATCATCAACCTGAACCCTCATTTCTGCACTGGCTCTTAAAAATGAGTGACATTTGAACAATGAAGTCATGAGAGATGCAGATTCTCAAATGCCTTTCAGAGACTGTAGAATATGAGACGTGTGTGTTTCCTTTCTGAAAGATTGTGTTGTTGCGAGAGTTCCTGTATACGCATCCGTTCACATTCATACGTCATTATAACAGCTGTGGCGTGAAGTCGTTTAAACAATTAAGGGTCATGACACACTGTTTAATTAACATACTGCTGACCCAGCTAACAGAGAACGTTCTCAGAATGTTGATTAGTGTTTCCTCAAAATTCTCAAAGCATCAAAAACGTAATGTTAGTCGATTTTTTTTTTTAGTTATCAGAACGTTTTAAAAACGTGACAGAATTGAAAAATGTTTGCATAACATTATAACCAAACAATAATGTTAATACAGTGTCAAAAAGCTGGACGTTCTAAACATTCTCAGAACTTAAAACATTTTTGTTACTTAATAGAAACATATGGGGAAACGTTTTTACAAGCTAAAATTGTCAGCTGGGTGTTTTTTTAGATGTTTCATAGAGCCTTGAAGCTTCAGCCACAAAAAGTATGAATCTTGAAGCCTGTTCTGATGGACTACATATACCTTCAGGCTGCTCAATAACTTAGCAACCACCTGGACCACCCTAGCAACACTCTATCTATCTACTGTCTGTCTGTCAGGCCTCAGCAACAATTATATTAGCTTAAACTTTTAGGTTAAAAAACATTTTAGATAAAACTCAAATTAAACATTTCACGTTTTATTGCTAGTTTTCAACAAAGAATAATGAAATTGGATACCTGACAAGATAACATAAGACGTGTTTGTTTGTATGTGTGTGTGTTTGGGCTGATGTCTGTGTTTCTTGTGCTTGAACATCTAGCAAATGATCAGGGTGTCTAACGTACTTTGCATTGACTCTGTAACCCAAACAGATAACTAAATACATTCATTTACATCTGCCCTGTCTGACAGAACTTTCCATCAATCGGCTGCATTTTTCCTCGTGTTCAGCCAGCTGAGTCACTCTGTTTATTTGCTTTAAGTCGTCACACAGTGTTGAGTGTCATAAGATGTTCCCTGCTGCACTTTTCTGTTTGCTCTTGCAGTAACGTTTCGTAAAGTTCCATGAATAAAAAACAATTAGTCACGTAAATTGGGCAGAACTGTACATGAGCGGCCTGCATTCTTTCCGTTCTCCTCCTGCTGTTCTATTGTTGGCTGCGTTTATTGAATAACAGTGAGTGCAGGTTTATTATCTGAAGACTCAGCTAACAGGCTGCGTTCCCAGAACGATGGCTAACGTTCTTTTAAAATATCTCTCAAAGTTCTCTCAGTTAAAAAGGTTTTGCAGTAATGTTAGTAAAATGTTTTTCCAACATAAGTCATATTTTTAAAAACATTATTCTAAAGTAGTAAATGTTTTTAAAATGGGAATGTTTTAATGTTTGAATAATGTTCTTATAACATTAATACAATGTCTAAAAACTGGATGTTTTGAATGTTCCTAATACTTTTTTAATATGTTTCTAATGTTTTGGTTACTTAATGGAAACATTATGGAAACATTCTCTGTCACCATCTCTGTTTGAAACACATTTGTTCAGGTAACTTTGTGTATGTATTTCATTATGTATAGTAAACTTGCTGCTGGGATTCGGGGTCATGTGCTTTCTCAATAACTGATTTTGGCTCATTTTTAACTCAAAATAGTTCCAGATTGTGGCTTTAAAATCTGTTTAAACAGAAATCCTAGAGTATGACATCATATCCTGTTGCCCTTATTTGTTGCCGGGGCGTCACATGCAGTGTCAGGAAGTGAAGATGAATCTATTTTTTATTCACCAAACAGAAACACGTGCTATTTTAGACAACAAGTCAAGCATCAGTGAGCACAGCGAATACTGCAGTCGTGAGCATAATGGAAAAACAACCCACACGAATATCTCACCGTTAATGACGCAAAAATCAGGATACAAAAGCCAAACCTACATTTTTGGTGACCTGTATACATGAAGAGTCATCATGGCCACGCTGAGAACCATAACCAAATAAATACAGGCCTAATCCAGTTCATCTGTTTTTGTCCCTGTGTTAGACTGAAACTGCCAATGTTATTTCAAAGAGTTTCACTGTTTTTGATCCAGGTAGATATTTATAGAACAAGACACACGTTTGTCAGTTATTCTTAGCAATGAAACAGATCTCAGTGGGTGTAATGGAACACCAGATAGCTGCTGGTAATAGATTCAGATTCAGGTCAGGCTTACAAAGTTAAGAGAAGTCAACACAGGTTAACATTGAGGCTTATCCTTGCCTATTGTACATATTGAATGACTCAACAAAATGAGGTCATAAAGTTGGAATGGAAACTTCCAACCGGGTGCCTTGAATATGAATGTATAATGTTACACGTTGAGTTCAGAGAAGTGTTCAATCGAATCAAGAATCTTTCCACAGGCGTTTAATCCATTGGTAAGATTAGGAGTAGACCTTAAACTGAGCCTATTTATTTTCTTAAAGCAACTGCTCTGTCTTATTGTTCAGGACTCATTAGTGCATGTTGTTCAAGTTCAAACGGTTTGCACCTGTGAAATGATCACAGTCCCCTCAGCTCCTCTCCTCTTTTATTCATTCTGTTGTTTTTTGTATTTTAATCACCATCAAATTCATTCCAGGTTTCATAGGAGTTTCATAGGAGTGGAGGGGAAAAATCTGTATTTTAGTGTATTGGGATGTTGTAAATCTATGATAATGTATT
>JAZGTK010014018.1:0-13983 GCA_036877625.1 Ambastaia sidthimunki | reverse complement strand
TAGATATTGCCTCATCTAAGGCCTGGTAGAATTGATCCTTCTCATCGGCAGTGGAGCTGAGGGTTGGGGCGTACATGCTGAGGATGTGGACTGGGCCAGAAGGCGTTGACAGCCTGAGGCTGATTAGTCTCTCTGTGCCTGCTGTGAGGGGCTCCGTGCAGCTGACAAGCGTGTTCCTCACGGCGAAGCCAACACCGTGCTGCCTTGGTTGGTCCGTAGACTTTCCTTGCCAGTAGAAGGTGTAGTTAGCTTCTCTAATGGTGCCGTTGTCAGCAAGTCGTGTCTCTTGCAGAGCAGCAATGTCGACATTTAGTCGAAAGAGTTCCCTGTCAATGACGGCAGTCTTCCTTGCATCATCGGTCTGCTGAAGGTCTGCAGTGAGTCCAGGACACATGGTTCTGACGTTCCAGCTAGCAAAACGAAGAGCTGGAGGCATCTTTATGGTTGTTTTATTTGAAGGAATGCCAGGTGCGAATTTTTTTGTGGCGTACTTTTCGAGAGATGCCCTGTGGGGCACGCACCCTGTGGGGCAGGTAGCCATGGCGGGATAGCACCTTATTGGCTGGGGGCTGCCCAGCTTTAAGGGGTGTACTGGATAAAGGTGCAAAAATGCCCCCGCAAAATTAAACAACATCTATGACTACCCAGATTATAATAAAATGTCAGAGTGAATGAGAAGTATCGATTACAGCATTAGATTTAGATCTCACGTTTTACGCTTTGTTTATTTATTTATTTTTTTAAAATGTGTAAAGTACTAGCACCAACTAATATGCCAAATCTTGTCTTTGAACAGGAGTGGTGTCAATAATGTAAAAAGAACTGCTTTGCAGGTGAAGATGTAAAAAGAACTGCTTTGCAGGTAAAGCATAAAAACATTTGCAGAGTGGTAAGTAGGCTAATATTAGCATTCGGTAAAATTAGTAATGTAGTTGAAATGGCACCTTAATTTGATTTAAAATTAATTGTAGCTACCAAAAAGACTATGGATGCTAAGGCCACAGGAGGTGGGAGCCCCCCTTAAAAATCTCACACCAGCAGAGGAGTTGGCACTGGCCCTAAACCGGGGCCGCCCACTGATGGAGGGGATTGAAGGAGGGACCTCATCAGAGATCCTTCCCTCAAGTGCTCGAGAAGAGTATATTCAAGGTATAGTCTTGGCTACTGCTTGCCTCAACTGTGATCCAGGCATTTCTGTTTTTTAATGGTATGCTTACGTTTTAGTTACTGAAGATGGCATACAGCTGCTGGACCCTCCTCAGCAGTCCTCCAGCAGTGCCTTGCCTGACCCTCCTCAGCAGCCCTCCAGCAGTGCCTTGTCTGACCCATGTGTAAGTATTTATTGAACAAGAAACAGTAGTTGGTTATTTCTGGTTGTGTGTTATTTTTAAAAGTTTCACCACTATGTCTGCAGGAAGCAGGCACAACTAGGGACTTTGACGAAGAGACTATTTCTGCTGCAGGTATCCCTCAGGTGTGTCAGTCAGTCTTCAAAATCTTTTTTTTTTTATTTTTAATTCCCTGGATACTGTTGCCTTTAACAGAGCTTCTGCATCGCCAATGGTGTATAGAAATGTCCCAGTCATCACTAATGTCATTATTGTTTTATGCACATTGATGGAAATTGATAAATAGGATTTCATTGAAGAGGCTTGCAGCATCTCTGAAGCAAATTTGTTGAACAGCGAAATGTTGAGTCAAGGGGTGTGCCTGTTGGGACAATTGCCTATATTTGTGTTTTAAAAGTAAAAGTTTACCTTCAACTTTATTGCTTGATGGAGCAAACTAAACTTCACATTTTATTTAAATATAGATATAGGCCTACCAAAATTAAGTAATGAGTGCAAGAAGATTGTTACGGTACGTGAGCGAGGAGTAAACACAGGAGTAATAATCCTATGATTTCTTTTTTAATGGAGATATCCACAACGATACAAGGAGTGCGGAACACCAGGAAGCAGACAAGAAAACTGGAACACCCAACTAAACGTACACATTTACAACAACGTAATTTCAACGGACCAAGAACACAGGAAAGAAACCATGCTTGAATAGTAAAACTAATCAAAAACAGACAGGTGAAGGGGATTAGCTAAACAAGACCAGGAAATCCAAATAAGGGCGAAAACATGGGGAGAAACCAAACGGACAGAATATGGGGGGTGAAAACAGAGCTAAACCAAAAGAACAGTTCACAGGGGACGTAACAAAGATAAGCTATAAATAAAGTGTCAGTACAATACAGGCAGACAGTAAGGTTCATGCTACTAAGAAGTGTGGTTATGGGTGTTATTCCAATCATATGGACAAGTGTTAATGTTAGGCCTAGCTGATGTTAAAAGTTCTGTACCGAGTTATGATATGAATGATTTTAGGCTAAATGGCATGACATTTCACATCTGTGTAATGCATGTATAACCCCCATAAGAACTTCTTATAAAAATGTGATTCTTATAATTGTTAAAGTTAATAATTTGTTTTATTATATTATTGCCCTTATTTTAATGCTCCAATCATAATGTTGCGCAAAACCTTATTTTAGAAAATCTGCCTGAGCAGTCATGAACAGGTAATTGTGATTGGTAACATTTTTCAAGCTCCACCCCTGCGATATACACAGAACGGTGAGAGTGCAGCGGGAGATTGAGAAAAGATTATGAGCCGTAAGAAAAGATTAAGCTGCAAAACCCTAAAAAAGAGCATAAGCATCAGAAAGAGGTGCAGGAGAATTGTTATTTGTATTTTTGTTGATTTCGGGAATGAAAGAATATTGAATCTTGGTGAGTACGGATTTATAACTCATATATATAAGATTGAAGGTTAGAGTCATATTTTGAGTAATTTCGTGTTCTATGTTATATTGAACCTTTGATGAGGTTAACTTTGTTGAATTGTATGTGATTACTGAGAAATGATGTGTTATTTTATGTTAACACGTGTGCAATAGTAAGAATGCTAATTGCTATATTACAGAGATGTAATTTGACATTGCAATTAACGTTGATGTTCATATGGAATATGTAACAATTAGTTTTATTTATCTGGAAAGTTGTTGTGTTGAGCCATTTTGACTTATTAATGACTCATTTTTGTAAATTTTATATACATGTAAGAAACATGCATACACGTATATCCTTTTTTTGTCATTGCTAAGTGAATTCAGGAACTGGGTTTATTGTAATTCTGTTTTTATGTGCATTTGGTAATTATGTCAAAATAATTATTTGGTAACTATTTGTGTGACACTGATGTGCCTGTTTTATGCAGGCCAGGTTTTTGGTTTTCCCTTGAATTCTCTACTGGATAGAAGATGGCGAGCCACCCAGCTTGAATTTGGTGATCTTCAATTGATTTGTGCAGAGTGCCAGTGCATCCAGCAATTCGGTAGGACTGTACAATTACGATCTCTGGATCTCCCCCTATAGGCAATTTGGTAAAAATATAAGAGTTATTTGTTTCCCCTTATTCATATAAAAGAACCTTGTCACCATTGAGATTCGAACCCGGGATGCCCGCATGACACTCAAAGGGCATGACTACTCTGCCATTAGCAACTTTGCCCTTCCTACGAAACAATTCTTATATTTCAAGACACTATCATGACAACAACACGTTTTTTTTTCCATCACCAGAAGCATATGTTACCCCAGTAACTCAGCTGGGGTTCCTGTTAGCGAAAGTAATGGAACTGAATTCTTCCTAAAACTGAAGAATTTGAATTCTGAACTGAAGAATTTAATTCTTCCTCTGCCAAATGAATAAATGTAAATGTAAAACCCCAGGGGGGTATTCCATCAAGCCCGCTAACCGCAAATCCTGGCTAATTTTGATAAGGTTCAAGGTTTCTTTATTGTCAATGCCACCATATGTGCGCCATATGTCGAAATACTGTTTCTATTCTCTCTTATCTCTCTTAAGTGTAAAACCAGTGAATTGAGTGACAATATGGAAAATATACAGTTAGTGCAAAATAAGTGTGTACAAATGTAAACACTTGGTAGTAGCAGCAGAGTATGACAGTATGACAGAAAAAACAGTGAAAAACAGTGAATTCTTTAGAACATGCAGTATACAGGTAGTGCCAGATAAATATAAACAATGTAAACATTTGAGTAGTTCAATGGTAGCAGTATGACAGTAAGACTGTAAAGTGCAGAAAGTGCCACAGTTTTTGATTTAAATAGTATGTACGTAGGCAAGAGGTATAAAATGTCTTATGTGCAAAAAACAGAGTTCAGAAGTAGGTGGGGGAGGGGGGAGATAGTGGACAGAGTTTAGCATCCTAACAGCCTGGTGGATGAAGCTGTTGGAAAGCCTTGTGGAACTAGTCTGTAGGCTACGATATTCTCTCCCTGAAGGCAGTAGACTGAAGTGGAGGTTTGATGGGTGGGCAAGGGAGGGCAGAGAGACTCAGACGATCTTGCTGGCTGCATTCATTATGTGTTGCAGAGTCTTCCGATAGGAGGCATTGCAGCCTCCGTACCACACAGTGATGCAGCTGGTGAGGAAGCTCTCAATGGTGCCTCAGTAGAAGGAGCACATGATAGGAGGCGGGACTTGTGCTTTCCTCAGTTTGCGGAGGAAGTAGAGGCGTGACTGAGCTTTCTTGGCCAGTGATGTGGTGTTTGCCACCCAGGAGAGGTGCTCGAAGATATGCACCCCTAGGAACTTGGTGTTGTTCACTCTCGTGACTGGGCCACCGTTGATGGTAAGTGGGGGGTGCAGTGAAGGTCCTGGGTCGTGGGAGGGAGGTAGAATGGATTTTATGTGCTGCATTACCAATCGCTCGAAGCACTTCATAATGATGGGGGTCAGTGCAACGGGTCGCTAGTTGTTATGACTGGATGGGTGCAGCTTCTTTGGGATTGGGATAATTGTGGTGGCCTTGAAACACTTTAAGGACAACTGCGAGAGGACTTAGTGAGATGTTGAAGATGTCAGTTAGTACGTCCTTGAGTTCTTCAGCACAGTTCTTGAGAACACAACCAGGTATGTTGTCTGGTCCAGCTGCTTTGCTTGGGTTGATCCTCAGGAGGGTCTTTTTCACACTGACTGGGGTCAGACACACAGCCTGTTCATGTGGGAAGGGTGGGATCTTCTGTGCCTGTGAGTTGTTGTGGGTCTCAAAACGGCAAAAGAATTCGTTGAGGCTATTTTGCAGAGATATGTCACTGTCACATCCAAACTCTACGGGTCCGTGGTACGGGTTTATAGTCTATTAGAGTTTGGATGCCTCGCCAGAGACTCTGTGTGTCACTGGTGCTGCTGAAATGTCCAGAAATTTTTTTGCTGTATTTTTGTTTTGCTTTCCCTGGGACAAGTTGGCTCTTGCTGTTGCTAGGCCTGCAGTGTCAACATCTCTAAAGGCTGCGTCCCATGCCCGTAGAAGCTTGTGCACTTCTCCTGTCAGCCATTGTTTCTGGTTAGCCCGAATGGTGATGGTCTTACTGTGTGTGACATCGGTGCACTTCGAGATGTAAGCGGTGACAACCTCAGTATAGTCTTCCTCAGTATGTTTGTGTGGTTGTTATGAGTTGCTGCTTCTTTGAAGATGTCCCAGTCTGTTGTGTCGAAGCAGTCTTTAAGGGCAGACTGGGCTCCCTCTGGCCACACACGTACCTCCTTCTTGGTTGGTCTGGTGACTCTCACCTTCGGACTGTACGCAGGTCTATGCAAGATGGTGATGTGAGCAGAGAGTCCAAGGTGGGGGAGGCTTTGTATGCTCCTTTGCTGTTAGTGTATACTAAGTCTAGTGTGTTATTGCCCCTTGTGTGAAAGTTTATGTGCTGGTGAAGTTTTGGTAGGCTTTAAATCTGTGTGAAGTCCCCAGCAGTGATGAGAAATCCGTCTGGGTGTGCTGTTTGTTGTTCGCTGATAGATTGGTAAAGTTCACTGAGTGCCTCGCTTTGGTCGCAATTGTTAGCTCTGGGGGGGATGTAAACAGCGACAAGTATAATCACTGAATATTCCCTGGGTAGGTAGAAGGGTTGACACTTGATACCAACAAACTGTGCCAGCGGAGAACAGTGATTTTGAACAACAGCAGAATTTTGGCACCAAGAATCGCTGATATAAACACAAACACCCACGCCGCGAGTCTTTCCTCCCTCAACACAGACTTGGTCAGCGTGGTAGCATGTTAGCCCAGCTAGCTGGATAGCTGCATCTGGTATGTTGTTATTTAACCATGTCTCTGTAAAGATGTAAATACAGCATTCTCTCACCTCGTGCTGCACAGATCTTAGAAATTGTATGTGGTGCATCTTATCCAGTGATCTTACATTTGCTAAAATGAGAGATGGTATGGTGGGTCTGTGTGGGCTAGCTGCTAGCCTAGCTCGGATACCTCCACGCTTGCCTCGCTTCTGCTTCCTCTCGCAGCGCTTTCGACGCCTCCTCTCTGGGTGAGGTGCCGCAGGCGAGGTCTGTGGTTTGGTCGGCCGGTGGAATATACAGAGGGCCTGAAGTTCTGCAGATACTGTGTTGTCCAAGTTGTGGTTTATTGTCCTTGTTTCAATTTCCAAAAGCAAGTAGCGACTGTACCTAGTTTTGGACAGATGACGGCGAACTAAGCGACCTTGAAAATGACAAACAAGCACTTGAAAATGCACAATTGAATACTGTCGACGGAGAGAGAGGGGCCACTGCGTCCGTACACGTCCGTAGCAGGTTAAATATCAGGCTTAATAAATCAGTGTTACAAAGAATACGTACCTGTAGTAAACAGAGTCTCAAACAAACAGTTCCTCACACTTCCCAATTGGTTATCCATGTTGTCCGAAAACAATCACATTCTTGGTTAGTTTTGTCGAATTCCCAATGATTAAAAGGAAAAAAAAATTGTTGTCATGATAGTGTCTTGAAATATGAGAATTTGTAGGAAGGGCAAAGTTGCTATTGGCAGAGTGGTCATGCCCTTTAAGTGTCATGCGGGCGCCCCAGGTTCGAATCTCAATGGTGACAAGGTTCTTTTATATCAATAAGGGGAAACACTGTTGCGGCAATAATTCTTATTTTCACCAAATCACCTATAGCTTACATTTGTCACGCTTTACACATATGTGAAATGTCATGCCATTTAGCCTACAATTATTCATATCATCATAACTCGGTACAGAACTTTTGACATCAGCTAGGCCTAACATTAACACTTGTCCATATGATTGGAATAACACCCATAACCACACTTCTTAGTAGCATGAACCTTACTGTCTGCACAAGTATTGACACTTTATTTATAGCTTATCTTCTTGCACTCATTACTTTATTTTGGTAGGCCTATGTCTATATTTAAATAAAATGTGAAGTTAGTTTGCTCCAAGCAATAAAGTTGAAGGTAAACTTTTACTTTTAAAACACAAATGTAGGCAATTGTCCCAACAGGCACACCCCATGACTCAACATTTCACTGATTCAACAAATTTGCTTCAGAGATGCTGTGCAAGCCTCTTTAACGAAATCCTATTTATCAATTTCCATCCATGTGCATAGAACAATAATGACATTAGTGATCAAATTCTGTTGTGAGGCCAGGATTAATCTGAAAGTGAAATTGACTTGACAAAGAATTACAAGCAGGTGAGTTTAGTAGCAGGCTATAGGTAGAACTAAAAAGGCCCTAGACTATAAAAGCAGTAGCCTGTAGGGCTAAGGCCACAACTAAGAACCGTGGCATGTCCATTTCTCTATGACCCAGTCAATGAAGGTGCACAAATTGTCAGAAGAACACTTATTCCACCAGCTCCAAGAGTCTTCAGAGTGATCCACTGGCCTTCTCTGATGACTCTCTTTGGGAGAGATACAGGTTTAGCAGGCCCAGTATTGTGTACTTATGTAGCCTTCTGGAGCCACACATTCGAAATCAAGTCACCGTAGCAACGCCTTAACAACTGTTCAGTCAGTATGCATTATGCACATTTTTTTTTTTTTGCATCTGGGACATTTCTATACACCATCGGTGATGCAGAAGGTCTGTCAAAGGCAAAAGTATGCAATATGTTCAATACATACTCACACATGGGTCAGGCAAGGCACTGCTGAAGGGCTGCTGAGGAGGGTCAGGCAAGGCACTGCTGGAGGGCTGCTGAGGAGGGTCCAGCAGCTGTATGCCATCTTCAGTAACTAAAACGCAAGCATACCATTAAAAAACAGAAATGCCTGGATCACAGTTGAGGCAAGCAATAGCCAAGACAATACCTTGAATATACTGTTCTCAAGCACTTGAGGGAGGGATCTTTGAGGTCCCTTCATCAATCCCCTCCACCAGTGGGCGACCCCGGTTTAGGGCCAGTGCCAACTCCTCTGTTGGTGTGAGATTTTGGGGGGGACTCCCACCTCCTGTGGCCTTAGCATCCATAGTCTTTTTGGTAACTGCAATTAATTTTAAATCTAATTAAGGTACCATTTCAACTACATTACTAATTTCACTGAATGCTAATATAAGCCTACTTTCTAGTAGGCTAATGCTAATATTAGCCTACTATTAGCCTATTATCACTCTGCAAAATGTTTTTATGCTTGGTCTTCACCTGCAAAGCAGTTTTTTTTACATTATTGACACCACTCCTGTTCAAAGACAAGATAACACAATTTGGCAAATTAGTTGGTGCAAGTACTTTACACATTTAAAATAAGTAAATAAAATAAAATATAAAAAAGCTGACATCTCTCTACATATTTGGACTTCTGCTAAGGAGTTGAGTGCACGTATTGAATCTCGAACGCGGGTCTTCAACGTCCTAAATGGGGACAATCCTTCTCCGCTACTGACAAGTCATGCTTACAGCGATCAACACATACTCTAAACATACAACATTAAACATTGATATACAAGTTAACTTACGCATTTAGGCAGTCAGCAATCTTCTGCCACGCCATCTCTCTTGCCTTGGCAATAGCAGCAGTATTACCCTTCCTTGTAATAGTGCTTCTGTAGTCTTCGTATAGTTCCAAAAAGAGCTTTTGCTCAGTGCTGCTGAAAAAATCAGCCCTACTTTTACTGTCCTTCTTCGACATGATCATGTGTTCGACAATTGCATGTTCTGGGCTTCTTATGTACCCCGTGTGTGCGCCTAACGCAAGATTTGATAAGCCTGGCTGAAGTTAACTCTGATGAAGTGCAGCTGAAATGTGTTAGTGGAATGGCTTCAGCCTTAAGTTGAAGCTGACGCTAATTAGAACGTGGCTTAATCAGATAAGCACCGCTATCCTTAGCAACTTTGATGGAATAACCCCCAGGTCAGCCCATTCTTGAACTGGGGTTTGTGTACGCGGTTCTGTTTTGACAGCTCACCATGTGCATCAGCGTCCTGTCTTCCCCGTCCCTCTCGTTATCCTTAATTACTCATCACCCACACCTGTTTCTAATTACCATTCCCCTTTATATTCCCTCATGTTCTGTTTGTCTGTGTTAGATCATTGTTGTTTGTGCCGTGTTGCTGACCATGTTTTGTTACTTCGTTTTTTTTTCGCCTTGCCTTGCCTTGCCGTCTCGAACCTTTACCATAGTAGTATTTTTTTTTTGTCAAAGTAGAGTTTGTCATTTTAGCCATATACAAGTACATAGTGAAACAAAACAATGTTTCTCCAGGACCAAGGTGCTACAGTACAACACAGAACAACACAAAACTAGAATTTTAACACAAGACTAGAATGTACAACAAAACTAGAATGTACGGTATATACAAAAAACTCTATGTACGTAAAGTGCACAAAGTGCAAACAGACAGCACAAGACAGTAACGCAGACCAATATACAGTTCTATACAAGTGATTGCAGTGATTGTGTAAAGTGACGACAGGGCAAACATTAAATGGTGGAGATATTAAAAATAATAAAGATGGTAAGTGGTAGTGGCAGTGGCAATGGTAGTGGTGTAATTTACAATGAGTTATATTGTGTTTAACAGCCTAATGGCATGGGGGAAAAAAACTGTTGCAAAGTCTGGTCGTGAGGGACCGAATGCTTTGGTACCATTTACCAGACGGCAGGAGGCTGAAAAGTGTGTGTGAGGGGTGTGTGGGGTCATCCACAATGCTGGTAGCTTTGCGGATGCAGCGTGAGATGTACATGTCTGTAATAGAGGGAAGAGAGACCCGGATGATCTTTTTAGCTGTTCTCACTATCCGCTGCAGGGTCTTGTGGTCCGAGACGGTGCAATTCCCAAACCAGGCAGTAATGCAGCCGCTCAGGATGTTCTCAATTGTCCCTCTGTAGAACACGGTGTGGATGGGGGGTGGGAGATGTGCTTTTCTCAGCCTTCTCAAAAAGTACAGGCACTGCTGGGCTTTTTTTGCTGTGGAACTGGTGTTGAGCGACCAGATGAGGTTCTCCATCAGGTGAACACCAAGAAACTTGGTGCTCTTTACGATCTCCACAGGGGAGTCACCGATGTTCAACAGAGAGTGGTTTCTCTGTGCCCTTCTGAAGTCAACGACCATCTCTTTAGTTTTGTCTACATTCAGAGACAGGTTGTTGGCTCTACACCAGTCCGTTAGCTGTTTCACCTCCTCTCTGTATGCTGACTCGTCGTTCTTTCTGATGAGACCCACCACGGTCATGTCATCGGCGAACTTGATGATGTGGTTCGAGCTGTGCATTGATACACAGTCGTGAGTCAGCAGAGTGAACAGCAATAAACTGAGCACACAGCCCTGAGGGGCCCCAGTGCTCAGTGTGGTGGTGCTGGAGGTGCTGTTCCAGATCTGGACTGACTGAGGTCTCCCAGTCAGGAAGTCCAGTTGCAGAGGAAGGTGTTCAGGCCCAGCAGGTTCAGCTCTCAATCAGGTGCTGAGGAATGATGGTGTTGAATGCTGAACTGAAGTCTATGAACAGCATTCGAACATTTGTGTTTTTATTGTCCAGGTGAGTAAGAGCCAGATGGAGGGTGGTATTGATGGCGTCGTCTGTTGAGCGGTTGGGGTAGTAAGCGAATTGCAGGGGGTCTAGTGAGGGGGGCAGCAGGGTCTAAATGTGCCTCAAGATGAGCCTTTCATGATGAAAGGCGTAAGTGCAATGGGACGGTAGTCATTGAGGCAGGACACTGGAGACTTCTTTGGCACGGGGATGATGGTGGTGGCCTTGAAGCACGTTGGAACTACGGTGCTGCTCAGAGAGATGTTGAAGATGTCTGTGAAGACATCAGCCTGTTGGTCTGCACATCCTCTGAGCACCCTGCCAGGAATGCTGTCTGGTCCAGCAGTCTTTCGTGGGTTTACTCTGTGTAGAGTCTTCCTTACGTCGGCCGTGGTTAGACATAGCACCTGGTCATTGGGGAGGGGGGATGGTCTTCCTCGCTGTAACACCGTTTTGTTCCTTAAACTGAGTGTAGAAGTCGTTCAACGCATCTGGAAGGGAGGCATCACTGTCACAGGCAGGTGGTGTTGGCCTGTAGTTGGTGATGGTTTGGATGCCCTGCCACATACACCACATGTCTCTGCTGGTCGTGAAGTGGCTTTCTTTCATGTCTTGCGTCAGAGACTACAGTTGTTCTCTTTTTTTTCTTTTCTGTTTTTTTTGTTTCAGTTCCCAGTCTGCCCACCCAGATCCCCACTGCAGACCCTGGCTTCAGGACTACCCAGCTCAGCCGTCCCTCGCTCCACCCTCGGCCCCTTGCCACCGGGCTCACCTCCTGCTCTCACAACCTCTGCCCCAGTGGACTGGGTGCTTCGCACATCACCGACTCGCCGGGGACCTAGTGAGCCTCGTTTGCCGGTTCCAGGATCAACTCTCCATCTCTGCTTCCCGTGTCGGGATCGGTGCTGCCGTGATCTGGTTCTCCATTTGGCCTTGTAGTCGGTCGTAGTGGGTCAGCCCCCACCTCTCCCTGCACACTGTTGCTGCTGTCTTCACCCCGGACTGTTCACTCTACCATCTTTCACCCAGCACTCCATTGTCATCTTGTTTTGTCTTGTCAATAAACTGTTTGTTGCTCTCCCTTGTGTTGTTACCCTGACAAAATACCAATTTTACATACCAAATTTTGTGCAAATTGGTGAAATGCCCTAGGACAAGTTAAGTAGGAAGTAGGATTGATTATGCCACATTTTGATTATGCCAAATTTTGTATCGTAGAACTTGGCATGAGCCAAAGAATCTAATGAAAAAAGTTAAATGACAATGTTATTGCAATCACATTATTAAGATTATCATATATTTTCCTATATCTTTTGACCACTAGGTTTAGTTGTCCCCAAACTTTGCAGGTCACCTCAAAATATGGTGATGATAAACAATATGTGACCTGATCCAGCACAATGAATCACAGTGACCCAAATTTTAAAACTGGTATCAATGGAAAGAGGAGACCAAGCGTTAAAATGATATCCTCAAAGCCATACCTGGAATGGTTTTAAAGATATACCTATATGAATTATGGTCGTCTACCCTCTTTTTTCCAATTGAAAACCTGAGAAAATCACTTTAAGTTTTTTTTGCCCTTCCATATAAATGTATAAACTATTTATTTTACAGCTTAATTTGACCAAAGACATTTGTATACATATGCTATTTAAAAATGCTATGAAGTTCAAATAATTTTTTTTAATAGTATTTATTTGAATAAATAATCATTGCAGCGCCCGGAGAGCAATTAAGGGTCATAGGCACTTCAGTGGCTACCTGCCCGCACTGGGATCAAACCGGCAACCTACTGATTACAAGCCAGACTCACTAACCAGTAGACCACAACTGCCCCCAGCAAAAGATAAGCAAACATAGAACAAATTAATGCTAGCCTATGCATTCATATCATTGTGTGGGCTAGTTGACAATAACAGTGTAATGAATTCATAACAGAGATACCAACAGTTAAATATTGTAAACGATCAGCGTTTGTGTACATTTTTAAGCTTTTTGATTGGTTTTATACAACGTTTAACACCATATTTGGAGAGCAGAGATAGTGACGTTTCAGGGAATACCCGGAACATAGGGAAATGCTCAGAAATGACGAGAGGAGTTGAGAAAAGCAATCTGTGTTCATTTTCAGCGAGTTTAGTGCAATTTGAGAGTTGCAAGTCAACTTTAATAGTCATTTAAATACCTTTACTCAATTATCTGGACTACGAAACTTTGGGAGATTATTTTTGAATGTCTGTTCTTTGAAATTAGCTAAAAAAAGAAAAATTGATTTTTTCATTGGTTTTCCACATTATCGGGCCATATCTTAAAATGGAACGTTGCGACTTCAGGTCACATAACAAAATGTAACAGTGTACATAACGGATCACGTAACAATACGAAATTACATTTGTTAAATTCAGCATTTTATGATATAATTGAAAATGGGCAACGGCCAAATTTGCACACTAAGGAACATCAGATTTTGGTTCACTTGGCATGCCTCAAAGAATGTAAAGATACCACATAATTATGAACCAAAGCGTTCAAAAGTTATAAGCAAAAATAGATATTTTTTATATTTCTGGAGTAGGTGGCGCTGTGACAAAACTGCACGCACCCTCAGGTCATGCCTGTGATGACACCTACCAAGTTTCGTGTCAATAGTATCAAAGCATTGCCAAGATACAGCTTTATATCCGTTATTGCTTATTCTTACTCGAATTTGTTGACACACTGTATAAGAACAGACTGGCCATTCAAATCATCATGCGTTTAAATCATCATAAGCCAAGGAATCTGTAATGACGCTGAGGCATGACAGTTGGAATCCATGTGCGTTTTATTAGACAGATCCATATAGACAGAGAGCATAAACGTGAGACAGGCAATGGTCAGGGCAGGCAGCAGACAAACAGAAGTGAGGGACAGGCAAAGGGTCGAGGCAGGCAGCAAGCAGGCAGAGTAAACAGGCAGGGTCAAAACCAGAGGCAAACAAATCCAACAGGGTAATCCAATAATCAGTAAACGAGAACAGACAATGACATACATAGGTGAGCAATCCAGAGTATAAACGCTTGGTAAGGCAGATCAATGATACTGGCAATACTTCGCAATGAGACTGAGACTTGAGTGTGCTTATA
>JAZGTK010014017.1:0-13983 GCA_036877625.1 Ambastaia sidthimunki | reverse complement strand
GTTGAGGGAACTTTTAAAGTACGTTAGCCAACATTCTGAATATGTTCTGCATTAGGTGGGATGGTTTTCTCAGCAGGGTAGTGATGGCCAGTGGCACCCGTTAATGCTGCTTGCTAATGCTTGGTAATTAGCGCAGTGCTAACAGAGAGTTGAGATGCTGAGAGTTGAGTGAGTCTTGAGAGAATTGACACTGGAATCCATGGCGTGCATTATGAAATAAAGATGTGCTACTTCAAAAATCTGCACAGAATAAATTCCCTGTGATATCTTTTGCCAGATTGACACAGTTTATCTCAGTTCAAGAGTGGTTGTGTGTATGTGTAAGAGAGAGAGAAGTAGAGAGAGAGAGAGAGAAAGAGAGAGAGCAGGCGGCCAGCTCATTACCGTCTCTTTTTGTGACACAGGGAATAGATTTTTACTCCAGTGTGCTTTTTTGATGCAGCCTTTCTTTTCAAAGAAATGAAGGAAAAAATACACAGTGTTTGGTTGGAGGCCCAATTTTGCCTTCAGTCGGCCTCCTCATGATGTCGTGTGATGGACTAAACATTTCCGAGACTGGAATAGCTCAATTTCTAACTTCAGACTTACCGACTTCTTTCACAAGTATTGTGTGAGGTTTCCACAAATAGGGTACAAAACACAGCCCTAAAATTGAAGTGTTTTTAAGCAAACGTGCAGGTGGTAAAGACGTAGCCTTCAGAAAATGTTGTTTAACCTCAGTAGGTTAAACATCATTATATGAGCTGTCTTCTTATTGTCTTTTAAAAGGTCACAAATCTGAATTCTAAGATACTAAAATACTATATTATGGACCTTGAAATATTTCCAGTGTTATATTGATGCATTACTAGACTTACAATCTTAAAAAAATCTTTTTTATCCACTGTTCTGATTTTAAATTATAAGAAATAATACAAGTACCTTGTTGCCATGAAAGAAGAACTCTCATCTCCAGGTCAAGAAATGTACTGGATGAATGTTTTGCTGGATGTTATGAACTGGGTCATGGGGGAACCCCTGCTAAAGTCCCCTCAGAAAGACCCTTTTGTGAAAAGCATTACGGTCGGAACTTAGGGAAGCATCTAAAAGCAGATTTTAATCCATATTGATCACCACCTTTAGTGTATATTGTGAAACTGTGGGAATTCTATGAGTCCCTTCTATGATCCCTTGAGTCTAATGTAGCTGGTTTGACATATAGTGAGAAATCAATGAATTCCTCCTTGTTTCTTTTTATGTAGGTTATTTGGGTCCCATGTGGGCAGTTTGTGAGTGTGCCATCTGAGGCTAATGCTACCTAAAATGTTACCATATTAAAATTATTCCCTTGTCATTCTTTTCACATTTTGGTAGGGAACTTGCAACCTAAGCACAAACAAAACCACTCATGTAATATTTAGGTTGACCTTTATTTTTTAAACAGTTTTGGGATCATTTTTATACCCTCTTCATGAAAAGTTCGTGCAAGTTGCAGTAAAGTTTTAGTAAAATTAAAACCTTTATTTAAAGTCCAAGCCACCAAATTAATGGAGTACTTCACTGCAACTAACAGGGAGCATTCTCAAAACATTGGCTAATGTTCTCTAAAAGTCCTCTCAGTGTTAGTTTTTCTGTATTTTATTTCTATATCATATGTAGAAAAATGTTATTCTTAAATTTTTAGAGTATCATTTTAAAAACTTTACAGAATTTAAAGAAATTAAATAATGTTCTTGTAACCAAACAATAACGTTAATACAAAATCTAAAAAACAAGATTTTTAATGTGACTCCTGAAGATCATCATTTGTCAGTGTAAGCTAAGAAAAAAAGAGAAAGGGAGTGTGAGGGGAAGTCCTAAATATTTACCCACAATTCCCCATGGCAAACATCTCACAGAAGATGGGTCAGCTCTCACACTTTTATAGACATCTTCCTGGGACAAATCATTTGAATAGATTGCTCTGCAACATTGCTGTCTGGCCTCGATCAATGATCAATCAACAAAGCAATTAAATATTAATTTTGAGATATATGTTCATTCTTTTCTACTGAGCTCAATCATCTGTGTTTTTATTGGGTCATCTTAAAGATTTCTTCCCTGAAGGTTTCTCTGACCTTTCTTAATCAATTGATCTATATTAACACCTAGCTCAGAGATTAATAATCAGACAGGAAAAACACAGTATTGTGTTTTATTTATTTACTGAAAATCTTGCTTAAATCTGGGTCACCAAATTTGCTTGTTTACTTTGTGCTTGTGTTTTTCTCTGAACAAATGTGACCTACAAAACTTCTGTATGGCAGGTGAAATAGTTTGTCTACACTTTTGAACTTTAACAATGCTTTGGAAAGTCAATATGAACTGACATCTATATATACGTTTATTTTGTATATACCAATGTATGTATGTGCACATGTATATGTCAGCAACATTCTGTATCTTCTTAGAATTTTGTTGAGAAAACTGGTTTATGCAAACAACAAAATCAAAACTGTTTCTTTATGTTCCATCATAATTAAATTTTTTTAAATTTAAATATTTTAAGTAGTAAAAATGCAGATATTATTTTTAGGTGTTATTTATTACTGATATTTTAAAGTCTGTGACCAGAAGTTTCAACTTCAGTGTTGTGACAGTTCAGAGTAAAACAGAGAAATGAGGGATGTGGCTTGAAGTAACTGACTGTTGAAAGGGAGGGTTAAACGGCTCTGGCTCCACCCATGCATGACATCATCAGAGAAGGTCTCCCATTCCAGAAGGGAAGTAAATTTTCAGATTTTGATTAATGATTACGAGGGCACATTAATTTTTTAAACATAATGACATGCATGGATGAATCATTTATGATAAACACGGCAAAAATTCATAAATAAATAAGAATAATAAATTTTTTGCAAATGAAAAAATGGAATCTCCAAATTGCTCTCAGCAAGAACCATTTTTCAAAAATAAAAAGAGCTAATCACATAAAACAGTGTGAACATGTTCTGCTACTTGCAAATGTGATCTCAGTGTGATCGAATGTGATCTCAAGGATACTCAACTGTAAGTAGAGCGGTTGAGTAAACACACTGACTGCTATTGACAGACAAACCGAGAAAACACATTGTCTTTCAGTCTGTGTCTCATGAGAGTGGGATGTGTGAACAGTGGAGTCGTGTGAAAAGTGGGTAGTAATCTGTAGCGTGTACTCATGGGAACGACCCTGCAGTCAGTGAATCTGGGGTCACACCTCTGTTACTGATCCTAATCTGAACAGACAGAAACCAAAAACAAACATACACTCCCCCGTATCACACACCACAACACACATTCAGATAAAGGTCAGTACAGGAAGTCTCGCTTCCTCCTCTCTTTCTTTCTCCATCCCTCTGCTCTTGTTTTGCCATAGTTTTGTAACCTGTCTTTTTTTCTCTGTTCAGCATTTTCTGTGTTTCCTTGATGTGGGAATCAGGGTACATGATGTTATATTGATACTTATAATACGAGAATATGCAAAAAGCCTCATGTTTTTATTATTTTTGTGTGTGTGTATGTGTGTGTTTAATTCTCGGGTTTGACTTTATAAATTTGGTACTGTAGCTATAAGTTGACAGGAAGAGGCATGTGAATTTATAGTTTGCATGCGGCGGTTACTAGTTCAGTATGTGATGCCATTTCTGGTGGTCTTATTAAGGCGTCGCTGAACGGCTCACAGCTCTGGTGTTTTTAATTAAAGAGCGACTTACCCTCCAGCCAAACTGTTTACATGCTGAACCTTTGCCTCACGATCCCAGTCTTTGCCTCCATACTTTTCTTTTTAAAAATCTTTGTTTTTGAGCATGAAATATAATGAAATCAATTACAGAGTTAATGAATTTGATTTATTTAGGTTTTCTGCTCTGGGAGTTTCAGAATCATATTATACCATCAGAAATACGAGGCGTTCTAACTCCTTTTTAATAAACAGATCATGCACAAATCCACTGACTGGTGCTTTTCAACTGCTATGGATCAACAGTTATAACAAAACAAGGGTGTAGGAATAATTTAAAAGTACAGAGATTTTAATGAGGGCCGCACGATGACAACCTACACACGCTTCTCTAACATGCATTCGTTGTATCGTGATTTATTGTCTGATACGCATTTTCTTTTGCCTTCAGCAAGAACAAATGTGGTTTGGTTAATTAAACAAAAACAAAACCCTGCATGGCATTAAGCAGATGCTATAATTGTAATGAAAGGAAGCATGTATAAGACCTCAGAGTGAGATAAATGAAAGAAAAAAATGTAATTACGAGAAGATGATTGCTGGGAGAGTATGGCGATACAATTAGCCACTTATAATATCATATTATAATATTATCAGTGTAAGAGAGGAGCATAGTGGCTGATCCATCCCACTGAGAATCTACAGCAATATCGTACTGCTGGCTTTGTTTTTGTTACCTCTGTGTGGGATTAAAGTGTTCTTTGATTTAGGAAAAGAGAAGCATTGCTTTTCTTTATCAACAACAGAAAGGTAGATAGCCAGCTAACCATTTTAGGTTGTACAAATGTTTCCCTAACATTTCCATTAAGTAACAAAAACATAAAAAATGTCACTTTGAAAGTTCTAGGAAAATTAAAAATGTCCAGTTTGTTAGACTATATAAACATTATTGCTTGGTTATAAGGAAATTATTTAAACTTTTTTAAAATTATGTAAAGTTTTTTTTAACATTCCTCTAACAACTTAAGAATAACATGAAATACATGATATACATGTTTTGATACATGATATATAATGTTGAAAACCATTTTACTAACGTTACTGCCAGAGCTTTCTTTACAACTTTCAGAGAGCTTTTTGAGAACATTAACCAACGTCCTGAGAACATTCCCTGTTAGCTGTCTAAGGCGTCAGTGTTCAAGCTCCAGTTTTCCATGCAAGAAAAGTGGATGATGATTTATACCGCAAGGCTCTGAAAGAATGGAAACGCATCATTAAAGTAGCCCATATGACTTTTTCCATGTTTTCTGAGGCTATAAGATAGCTTTGAAGGAGGAACAATTTTCATTTGCCGTCACGTTTTGGAAAACTGCTGCACCACAAATGCTCACGAGACGTGAGAACAAACGCCGCGGGGCACGACGCATATAAAGGCAACATTCTTTAATTGTACACAAGCGTGCAAGAGATTTGAAAAGCACTGAACAGAATTGCAAAAATAACATACGGAAGCCTACAGAGGCCATGCATTATTATTGAAAAACTGTATCTGTGGGCCATTATATTTGCAAATCTGTTCGGTGCCACGAGTGCCACAGAAATTACACAATTCACACCTTGAATCTTCAGTTATACACACAAACATTCTCCTGTCATTATTACATTTTCTGTGCTGGTTTTAGGGGGGAAATGTGCAGAATGGATTTAAAGATGATAAAATGTGTTAAATGTAGCTAATAGTGCTTCACTCTTATTGGTTGCATAAATCATAATAAATCCAGAATTCCACTTTCTGAATAGTTCTGTGTGCACAGATTCTGTGTTGGCCTGGTTATACATATTGACTATTCCAAAACAAAGTGTAATGCAAGGTACCCCTGTATCATCAAAAAGGCATTTCGAGCCAAGAACTGCAGGTATTTTGCACTTCATCTGAAAGTATTTGTCAAAACATAACCATCTTTCTAGTGCCATGCGAGACTAGGCACAAAAATCAGAGCCAGGGGGTCTTAGGGGAAAATAATGAGTTTATCAAATAACACGCTGTTATATTAAAGCAGCAGGCCATGGCAAACTGAGATGTATTTGTGTCGTGTTAGTAATGTGAACCTGAAATGGATTAAAGAAACAAGATTTTATCTTAGCGATGTTCTTGATGAAGCAGTGGGAAAGTGTTAGCACTGCCTCACTCCGCTGCTGGTGTCGTGACTGTTACACAACACAGACACTGATGTGAACACCTGAACACGCTCGGCAATCTTTCAACGCACCCTGCAGAGTCCACAAACACACTCCCTTTCTCTTTGCTTCTCTTTTGGGTCTCTGTTGCTGCTGATGTATAATGTGCTGTTTCTTTCCTGCGTGTTTGTGAAAAATGCACTTCGGTGTCTCGTTATTGGCTCGAGTTAGAGCCAAGATAGTAATTTTGCAACTCTTCTAAATCTAAACGGGCTGATAGTTCTTTAATTAAGCGGACCAGTGGTTACTTCATAAACTCTTGGGTGGCTGAAGTGATCAACCAATGTGTTCTCTCATTAAATACCAATTTAGCTTCCCGGCTTCAGTGTTGCTCTTGTTTTACAGGCTGGTGAGGAGAAGAGGTTATAGGCAAGTAAAAAGCCACAGAGGCAAGTTTAACGGTTGTTGACCTATGCAGAAAGACAATGGCTTTGTTTCTGTCTCTCTCTCTCTCTCTCTCTCTCTCGTTCGTATCTCGTAAATCACTTGGCTATCAAATGCCATGCAGAGTTTTAGAAATGTACTGGGCATTTACTGGATATAATACTTATGTATTGGACATCTAGATGTAAGAGGCTGCCCTCACTTTTAACTTGAATTATTGTTTTTTTCAAACCCTATTAGCTGTACTTATAAGCTGCACTTTTACTGTCCTAAATATGCTTTTATAATGATCACGGTTTTGACACCCAGTCCTGCTGGATATGTTATGATATGTTGGGATTAAGTTGTTCTGAGTAATGTCACATTATGCATTCAGATTATTTTATGTAAAATTTACACCACAGTATTGCTTGTATTTATTTAGTTTATTCACAAATCTAGTTAAAAAAACTGTCCTTCTGTGCTGGGAGAATTTGAGGTGTAGTTAAGGTGCAGATGTTGAATTGGAAGTATTGTTGAGGAGGAGTTTCTGTGAGAGTTGTATCAAAGACTATAGATATTAACAAGACTGTTATGAATGGGGAATGAGCAATGCTTAATACAGCCGCTCTAGCGAAGGAAGTTCCGCCCTCGTGAACCAATCGTTTAAGACTAACCATTCTCTGGGGGAGGGGCTCGATACAGAGTGTTGCAAAGTACTTGCCACCATTTGTGCGTGTGCATTAGCTAACGCAACCTGGAAGGTGTGTGTGTGTGTTTGTTTAGCACAATTTGAGCTTTCAAAACAAAACTTAGTGAAGTGAAGGGACTTGCACATTGTACAGTTGCAATATACATTTTGCCTGTGACTGTGATTCCTGTTTAAATACACAATAAATTTTGCAACAAAACACTTTAAACCACATTAAAAATGGTCATTGGTATATAATGCTAGTAATTTGGATGATACAATGAAAAGCTTTGAAATCTTTTGAAATAAAAGCAACATTAGCGTGGCATGCTTCTGAAAGGCAAGGTCGTGTAAAAGTCAAATCCTGAGCATAGCTTCCCCAGCATCCTCTCTTCACAAGCTGTCTTTGATAAACACCAGCCATAAATCAGAGCCGAATCAATCTGACAGTGGCTGGAATACACTCAATAGCAATGATAGCACCGATAGCTTCTCATGTTTCTCTCCACATTAGAGCTGACCCCGCTCGCACCCTCATAGCGAACTGGCAGAGGAAGTATGAAAGTGGGCGGGGCTTCCTCACAGATGGATGTATCTGCTTGGCTGAAGGGATGGACACACAGAGAGAGAGAGAACAAAGAGCAGATGTATTACCGCATGTCCAAGCACTTGCTTTGAGAGAAAAAAAATCACCTGTATTGATTGAGCTTCTCTTTTGCCGGTATGCCTCTTCTACTGTATTGTTCTAATCCAATAATGCTCTTAACAGATGTGGCTGATACAGCCTCTCCATTCTGTATTTGGATCGTTTAATGTCTGGTCCAACTCTCCCATCAGTTCAGCTTTAATGGACTCTGAAATTCCATCAGTAAGGTTGTCCTGTCCCATATTACAATCTAATGTGAAGTGGAGGTCTCCTGTTCTCAAAGACAGCTGAGTCACATGATGTGTTCTGTTATTAAGCTGTTTTAGTTGCTGTTGTATTTAATTCATTTTTTGGTTTGTTTTTACAGTAATTGGGATGTCAGGGGAAAAAAACAAAGCTGTAACTGTACTTAAGCTAGTTTAGTTTAGTCGAAATATACTATTTGCTACTAACTTTTAAAGTATTGATTTTAATGTCTATTAATTGTAATATTTATTCAGTTTAACTTTAAACTTATGCTTTAAGGTATACAAATTTCACATGTTCTGTCACAAAATGTACCATAATTACATTTTTAACTTAAAGAATAGTTCACCAAAAATGAAAATATGTTTCTGTGTGAAATTATATGAATATGAAAAATATAAAAACATAGATTTCATAATTTCAAAAATATGAAATTATTCATATTTCTAGCTTATCAAGCAATCAATTTGTCATGTATTCATGCAAACAATCAGAGCGCTACATTCAAATATGCCTCATCTTGTAATTATGGATAATTTTTTGGTGAACTATTACTTTAACTATGATAATTTTTCCAGCCAGACACACTATAGTGTGCATTAGCATAAACTGTAATGATGTAATAACACATCCTGTTTAATGGCATTTGAAGGTAACTTTATCGCTCCCTTAGGTACTGAAGCTGGTTGCCGTCACCCAAGAATGCATGTTAAGTTTTTACAACAAGATTGCGTGACAGTACGGATAAAATCTTACCATAAAAAGGAGGAAGAAAATTCTAATTAAAAAAAGTTTCAGGACTTTCTCATCAACAAGCCAAGTTCCTGACAACACTGATGACCTAGATATGCTTGTCATCTTGAGACCATCTCATTTGAACCCCACTGCTCCTGGCTCTCCTCTCTCTGCCTCCCTCCTCTTAAATGATTACTCTTCTCTGAATGGAGTTTATTGGTTGGAGAGCTAATTAGCATGAACGCGAGCGTAACTGCGGTGCTAATCAGTCTCAGGGCTGTTGTCCTGTTTCTGAGATGTTCTCTCTGGTCGGTTTGAAAGAGTTAGTTTTAATATTTGTGGCAGTGTGGTGCCTCACACTCCCACACGCAGCCAATCATCTGCTGCGGCCCACTCTCCTCTGTTTCTGAGGGTCTGAGATTCTGTTTCTCTCTTTTTATGTTCTGTTTTCTTAACCCTAAGCACCATCCCTTCCAGCTCATGTTCTTCTCTCACTCTGTCTTCGTTGATTTCTTTCCTTCATTGCCGCTATACATGAAATCAGCTCACTGGCTCTTAGACTGCGTCTGAAACCGGAGGCAGCTGCCTTGTTGCCTCTCTGCCTCATTGACTTCACAGGCAGCGTTAGTGTATGAAGATTCCTCCTAAGGAAACTGGTTTCAGACGAGCTTCGAAGACGCCCTAACGTCATGTCTAATGATCTAAAACAAATTCAAGTGAGCTTTAGACAAAAAGCAAGCACATTTTTAGTAACCACCACGCTTATGTCTCAGTAGAAATGTGACATTGAAAATGAACATTGGAATTAAAATGAATTGATGATTTTTTCCACACACAGGATTGTGGGATATCATATCTGTGAAGCAAGCTTACTGTGTAACTTGCAGATTACTGACCACTTTGAGTCTGTGGTTGCTTAGCTCCTGTTAACCACCATACTGAGAATGTATCACCATATGGAGAGCTGCTATAGCAATTGATAGCATGTAGGACACCCACAGTTTGGTTTAAAATAGACATGACGTTGACCCAGTGTGTCCACACAACACCTTGCAGAAGCTGTCACATGTTATGCATAGGTCTACATTCTCATTACCAATGAGCTCATTTCCAATGAAAATAAGTTTAGCATTCACTATGTTCTGAACGTCAGAAACTATAATCTTTATTTTCACACTCTGCTATATGGTTCAGTTGAAGTGCATAGAGAAGAGGAAACAGAAAACTAAAAAGGGTCAGTCCAGCTGCTTTTACAAATTGAACTTTGTAATTAAAGGTACAGTACACCCAAAAATACAAAAATTTAATTTTGGGGTGAACTGTTTCTTTAAAGTGTGAACTAAAGTGTGAAATTGCAACTGACGTCAGTGTTCTGATGTAATTTAAAAGGAAACAAAAAATTAAAAGGTGTGGCTTGTTTTATTTCCACTGGGAATTGATTGGCTATAGAAAAGTAGGGATTTCAAAGCTCATAGCGGTCTGATCGCTGGAGGGGAGTGGTTAACACCTCTGGCTCCACCCAAGCTCACAGACTGACATCATCAGAGAAGGTACATTTTTAAATTTTGATTAAAGATCACGAGGGCACCTGAATTTGATACAAATAATGACGTGCATTAATAAATTCCGGTGAGGACCCCATCAACAGTCCAATCAAACTGTATTTTCAATTGCTCTGGTGATTGATGCGCAGTTCTCAATCCTTCAGCAGCTATTTAGAAATGGAAATCATCTCAATTGATCAGATGCAGAGTGATGGTCACAAGAAGTCATTAGCCAGCGCCCCGCAGAGTGATGTATGAAAAATATGAACTGCATTTCCCCAGCGCAAAACTCCTCTTGACATCACATCCAACTGGCTTTGGATGATGTTAATTGCGTTTGGTGCTGAATTGCTTTGGGTGAGTCTTGTGAAACCATCAGATCTCTGCAGATGGCTGTGTGGGCTGATCGGCACAGAGTGTTCTTCTGATAGTTTTATTTTTATTTGACTCTTTATCATTGTCTTAGTGATTCAGAAATGTTTTACGATTAGGTTCCGGAGTAACCGTTAAATAACAGTAGTGCCTTTTTTTAGGGCTCTTTTGAAACATTGATACATTCGTTTGTCCTGTACATTGTCTGGTGTTTGACATCTCCGTATGATTAAAGACAAAACAGATGCATGCTTGATACTTGCAAGACAAGAGATAGAACTGTGATTTTCCCGTGCCATTAGTCAGTTTTATTATTGCATTAGTTTAAAGGGCATTTTCGAGTACTATCAGATGATATTAGAGCTTCTCTATGCACTGGAGTGGCACTTTGTCTCCCATATCAACACCATCCAAATCATACTCCTGTCTCCAGGCAACCAGCAGCAGATTTAGGAAGGATGTTATCTAAACGTTCAGAGCTGTTGTAAGGTGTCTGACAGGACCGTTGCTGGATGCTGAACTTTCTGTTGCTCATAGATCTTGCCCACCTGATTAATCTAATATCATAAGAGCTTGTTTCATTGCTGGCTATTACACTTGGCTTTGGCCCAGCATTGATTGTCTCAGTAATACTCCTACAACAGCTTGTTGATCGTGGAAACAGGAAGGGAAATGAGTGGTGGAGGTTTTTTGAAATGCGATGCCCCTCGCGGTGTAACACTTCTGGTGCGGATGGGTTCGAAATAAGCCTGTTTGCTTCACTGCACCAAAACTCTCTGCAGTGAACGAGTGAAACAAAAGCAACATACAGCTGAACCTCACTAAAGAGGTTTAAACTTTGAGGTTGTGTATTGCTTTGTCTCCAATGTACTTACTCTGTTTGTCCTGCTGTCTCTCTATCTCACACACTCTCTCTTTCTCTCATACACACACACAGCATACTCTGTTTGTAATAGGTTGCTAGCATACTATACTATTTCTGCAGTACATAGTATACACTGTATATGATGTATGAACCATAACAAGTAATATGCACAATTGTTATAAAATGCACAATTTTGTTTGGGCAAATTAGAAATATAATTATTATAAAATAATTAAAAATGCAAATAAAGATTATGGCAAACATCCTTAAGTCATTTTACAGTGTATCATATTACCGTTTAAAATTGTATCATTTTAAAATGCATATCATATACCATTCTTTAAATAAATAATAAAAGGCGACGTATACTATGCAGTATGCATTAAGCAGTACGCTTCAATGCCATACTGCACGTAAATAAACGCTAATGTATGGTGAGTATACTGGATGGAGTCTAGCTCCCTCTGCTGGTGACTCGTGTAGATGCGCGCGTAATTGATTTGTCATTTTTATTAGACTGCAGCACAGCAGATATGAGCTCTACATCACTTTACTAAGCAAGAATATAAAATATAGAATGCAAAGATGGACAATAAAGAATCAAACAATAATATTTGTTACTTGGATGGATGCACAGGCTTTTAAAGTTTCTACATTAAAGTATGATAACAAATCATATGAAATAACACTATAGAAACACCATCATAATAATTATTTTTATGCAGTTTTCATAGTTTTTTTGGAGCTTTTGAAAACATAATGTTGCATATATCAAAGTGTAACATCAATTGTTCTTTTTTCCTATTGCTTTTTTAAGGCAATTATCAGCAACCCACAGTTCTCTCTCTCTCTCTCTCTCTTTCTATCTATCTCACTCTCACACACACAAACACACACACGCACTTTCTCCACTCTTCCCACCTGACCGCTCTTCGATAACTCATCTTTAACAGATACTGCTGCATCCTCCTGAGACCGGCTCAAAAAGCACATTCTAGTGTTCCAGAGCTCTGCTTGTGAAAGAATGGAGATGATTGGGACGTGAATCTGCTGTTATCAACACCGCCTGCCCTCTTACTCTTACCGCATAGACACAGACAAATGATGAAAATAAAATCTGCACTCACCACACAAAAGCATCGAGTGTGTACAGTCATTTATCAAAAGGGCACTTATGCAGAACTGCACATGAAACGCAGTCTGACTAGAGAACGCTTTGGTACACCAAGCTGAACTGTTGACCTTGTTTATACTGTGACAGTCGAGTGTGCTTGGCGTGATGTCACAGTGGTATCGATGCTTATTTTATCGATTGAGTGAGTGTGGCTGTCCAAGCTGCTCCTTTTCGATAAAAGTGAAAAAAGACCAGAAACGGCTGCGAGCGGTGTGGGCATTTTGCATGATAATTCGATTTGTGTTCAGCAACAGAAAGAAAGCAATATTTGGAGCAACGCGAGGGTGAGTAAATTATTACAGTGGGTAAACTTTTCATTTAATTTAACCAGTAGTTGTAATTAAAGGTTTGAAAGGGATGTATTATCCTTTGCCGTTTTTAATTTGCTGAGCTGGCAAAAGCTGACATAAACAGAAAACAAAAAGTAGAAATGAAATACAATGTGTGTTCTTACCCATTCATTACTTGTGCAATTTTTAAAGTTCTGGTGTCAGAGGACAAAACCTTTGTCTCGCCAGCAGTTCTGTGTTCCAAACTCATCAGAACATCATCTGCTCTTCTTTACAAAGCAGTGAATAATTGGGTGTGTGGTCCTGGTGTTCACTTTGTTATGGGGACCAAATGTTCTCACAAGTGTAGTTTATGCAGTATATACATTTTAGGTCTGTATGCGGAAACAAGCTTATAAATCATATGAGAATGATCTTGTTTTGAGTTTCAAAACTCCAAAGTAGCAGAAAGTTTCTTTGTGATGGTAAGGTTTAGGGGTAGGGTTAGTGTAGGGGGATGGTATATACAGTTATATGCACAGTATTAAAATCATTGCATCTATGGAATGGCCTAATACAACATGAAAACCCAATGTGTGTGTGTGTGTGTGTGTGTGTGTGTGTGTGTTAAATTAGCAATTTAATTTAATTCTGCAATTTAAGAAACAAGGACATATACAATGAAACTTATATATGTAAAATAGATATAACACATATTCCAGACATTAAATAACCATGAGATATCTACCCTTTTTTGCTTCTATGTAAAAAAGGTCAGATTTCCTTGCTTTTGTTGAAGCACACAGGATGCTTTTTGGAACATTTTCAAGTCACGCTGGGATCAGATGGATCATTAATTTCCGTACGAACTTATTAATGCCAGATCGAGTGCATGCTGACATTAAAGCAAAAGGGGTACACAACCAAAATTAAGCAGTTCATAGATTAATGTTGATTAATGTTTTCAATTAAAATGTTCACTCAAGTGTCACTTTAATGATGATAATATCATTTTTAGACACCATTGGTCTGAGATTGCAGTAAACAGTGTCAGTGTTTACTGAAATACATGCCAGCGTTTGAAATGAACATCATTTCTGAATACATCACAATTTCGGCATCACTCTTGACAGCCCTCCTGAGGAATATTTGGAAGCTTCCTTG